>JAHWFO010096242.1:201114-217590 GCA_023313115.1 Rhysida immarginata | reverse complement strand
CAGGGTTAAATTTTGGGATATTGAGGTAAGTACGAAGAAACCATTTTCTGTAACTTTAAAAAGTCGATTAAGATTAATAGAAGCGGTATGACCCCAGATAATTAGACCATAACAAAGTGAAAAGTGAATCCAAGAATAGTAAAGTAATAGAAAAATATCGGGGGGGGGGGGGGATAACAAAGTCTGGAGATAGTACCTTGTTTCTTGTTGAGTTTGGTTAGATTCTATGTGTGCATCCCAAGATAAGTCAGGTGAAAGAGTTAAGCCAAGTAAGTAAAGGTAGTAGTTGTGGATATAAGTTATTATGATAAAAGATAGGTGTTGAGAGGGAGACTTTACGCTTTTTACGTTGATGGAAGAACATTAACTTGGTTTTACTAATATTAACAACTAATGAATTCTGTAGGTTCCATGATTTCAGTAATGTGAGGGCTTCATTAAGGGAAATTAATAAAGAAGAGATATTGTAATTTGATAGTAATAGTGAGACATCATCTGCATATAAAATAATTCTAGGAACATTAAGAGAAGAAGGTAGGTCGTTAATAAAAAGGTTAAACAATAATGGTGAAAGAATCGATCTCTGTGGGACCCCACAATTTCTGGTTAAAATAGAGGAAGATTTATCTTGGTGCATGAAGGTAGTATTGTCTGTCGGATAGAAGACTAGAGAGCCAACTTAACGGAATTCCTCGGATATTGTAGAAGGTACGTAATTTTTAAAGCAACAGTGGAATGGAAATTGAATCAAAAGCCTTCGTAACGTCTATGAAAATAGCGGCGATGTGCTTGCCCTGTGCCATTTCAGAGGAAATAACTTACTTACTTTTCAAACCCGCTTATCCGTTAGGGTCGCGGGGGCAGCAGCCCTATGGAGGATCTCCAGCGATCGCGATCTTCCGCCATCAGGCGCATGTCCTCCCTGGTAATATCTAAGCGACTCGAACCCAGATTCTCCATGTAGTCTAGCCACCTGGTTCTAGGTCGACCCCTTGGTCTCTTACCTACCGGCTTGGAAAATAACTGCCTAGGAAGACTAGTTTGCGACATCCGTATCAAGTGGCCATACCAGCGCAACTGAGATCTCTCAATGCGGAGAAGTAGCGGCTCAACACCTAAAGATTCCCTTATTGTGCTGCTGTACACTCTATCTAGTAAGATAACACCTGCCACACCTCTCAGAAACCTCATTTCGGCCGCTTGTACCCGCGATCATACTCTTTCGGTCATTACCCAAGCCTCATGACCATAGGTGAGAATGGGGACAAAGATAGATTTGAAGACGGAGAGCTTGGCTTTGTTACCCAGCTCGCGTTTCGTTACCACGGATCGCCACAGTTCACGTCTGACACAGCTTGCTGCACCGAACCGAGCATCCAATTCTTTCTCCTGCCATCCATCACTCGTGAATGCAATCCCGAGATACTTGAGTTTCTCCACCTGTCTCAATGAGGCTCCCCTAACATGGAGAGCGCACTGAGCAGGCTGTCTTGAAAGGACCAGAACCTCGGTTTTAGCCACACTGATCTTCATCCCAGCTTCTTCACATTTGGCTACAATCCGGTCTAGTGCATGCTTAAGGTTCGTGCGTGAAGACCCAAGGAGGACAAGGTAGTCAGCAAAGAGCAACCTCTCCAGCTGGCAGTCGCCCACACAAAAACGCTCATCGCCTCGGCTGCCCCTGTCTATCCAGTCCATAAAGATAATGTGATTGGGATAAGATGCGGGATCACCTTTCTTAAAAATAGGCGTAACCCGAGCTATTTTAAGGTTACAGGGTATACCCCTGAGGTAACCGAAAAATTGAAAATTAAAGTTAAGGGTAGAGAAATAATAGACCTAAGTGAAAACGTAATGATATCTGACCGAAAATCCAGAGGGCAGGCTAAAGACTTTACAGACCTTCTCAGTAGCAGGGATAATGTAAAAACATTGAGGCGAATTATGAGTTATGGGAGAATCGTTAGTATAAGCAGTTTGAGTAAGACTAGGGCCAGGTGGTAAGAGATTTTGGAGGAAATCCTTCAAAGCGTATGCGTAACTGAATCGGGCTGAGAAAAAGGGGAAAGAGATTGATTACGACCGTGGATTAAGCCTTTTAGAATTCGCCATTTTTCCTTACTGGAATGGAGACGCTGAACTTGTGTGCTAAAATATGTATGTTTAGCTTCATGTTTTTGTGTGGAGTATAAGACTGCAATGCGATTTGAGGTAATAAGCCGCCAGCGAATATTATAGTTATTCGGGATATAAATTGTATTAGTATTAAGAACTTCTAGTAAAGAGAAATGATCGGAAATTGCTATGTCAAGGGTATTACTAAGAAATACAGAGTTGGAGTTAGTAAAGCAGGCATCAATAGCAGAATAAGAATGATGGTAAGAAGAGTAAAGAGAAGCATAGTAGGCTAGAGCTTGGAATGAGACCTGAGCGGGTAATTGGATCGAAGAGCTCATAAAGAGAGGAGAAGGGCTTGCGAAAGTCAATGTTAAAATCTCCAGTCAATATTAGTAGTTTACTCGAGCGTTGGAGGTCGAGAAGCATAGTAGCAAGGAAAGAACAGAAAGTTAGAAAATGCCCGGAAGGGAGGCGGTAAATTGCAGGCAGAATTATTTTATTATTAATTAGGAGCGTCAATATCTCATAATCAATTGAAATTAAAGAGTATTTTGTGATAATGGAATACGAGAATTGTTGCTGAAGGTAAATGCAAATACCGCCACCCCTCTTATTAATAAGTCTAATGGAGATGGCCTGGTAATCCGGAATATCAGGGGCCATTCCGGAATCGGGCATCCAATGATGTTTGACATTCCAGAAGCGATTTCTTCTGACAATTCTGTACCCGAAATTTTCCTCTTGGGGAACCCCACCCGCTAGGAGAATAGGGCCCCCCCTCTCCCCGAAAGAAAATTCTGGATACGGCCCTGTGACAATGTCCTTTAACCTCGGGGCAGTTGTTCGAATGTGAATTATCATCCTGATACTTTTTCAAAATTCTACATTTTTGTGCAAATTAATTGAAACAAATAATTTCAAGCTTTGCGGGGATTCTTTTTGCTTTATCGAAGCAATATGCGTCATCTTTAGGAGCTGTTTTCTTCTTACGACCATACTTTCCTTTACGTTTAGAAGAAACTGATCCGGTTGCTTGTGAACATTTGACTTGTATAGCAATTTTCCGTTGTGTCAACTTCTGGTGATGAAGGGCGATGATAACATCTTCAGTAGCGGTAGAAATAACAGCTTTTCGACCCATTTTGCAATAAAATTATGACATTCTGAATGACTTTTATAATGATTAATTTTATTAATTCATTCCTCAATTTGAATATTCTTCAAGCTATTTAAAGACCCAGGAGAAAATGATTCTACCAGTCCACATCAAAAAAATGGAATATTGTGTGAATTGAGACAACTGTTCACATGAAAGTGCTTCTAGCTAGAAAAATATGAAATGTACAATCAACTTCATATGGGATGTTTGTTTTCAATGATGTCAAACTTTATTTTAAAGAAAAAAGAACAATGAAATGTTTAGTCGTTCTTGAAATACATTGATATTTCATACGTCCAAATAATGAAATACTTACAAAGTTGCATCAAAAAATGGAATACTTATAAATAATGACAAAAACTCATATTCAGTTCTTTACCCGTAACTGCAGGTTAAACAATTAAGTTCAATACTTGATTATACTTTGGCTTAAATTACAGAACGAATGCGCCTCGGTTATGAGTGAATAAGTTTACGACATTCTTCCTTCGTAATGGTTGACCACACTTTCCTGATCTTATCTTGCAAAACATCAATTGTCACAGGGTTCTCGCCTTTGAGATCTCTCTTCATGATATTCCAGAGCTCCTCTGTTGCGTTTAAATCGGGTGAGTTGGTTGGCCAAGGTAAACAACGGATATTACGGGCATCTAACCATTGAGCGAGAGGCTTGGGATGATGCATTGTCATGCTGAAAGATAATATCTTCGCCCCAAATAATGTCTCAGATGAGGGAATCAGAAAGGTTTCAAGAATGTTTTGGTAAACACCTGAGTTGACAGCTTCTTTGATGATCGCAAGTTCACCCACTCCTTTGACGCCCATGCAACCCATACCATAACACTTATTGGAAATTTCACAGTTTTCTTAACTGCATTTGGCTGGAATCCCTCGTTCTTTCTTCTCCATACTCTTGTTTCTTGATCCCCAAACAGCAAACAAAATCGGGATTCATCACTGAAAACTATCTTGTTGAAGTCTTCAGGTGTCCAATCAGCATGCATTTGGCACCACTGTAACCTCTTCATGCGTCGTGCGTTTATCAAGTGTGGTTTCTTAATTGGCACGCAGCTTTTCATTCCAAATTCACGCAAACGACGTTGTGTAGTGCTCACAGATACTAAAGTTCCTGATGTTTTCCACATGTTGTTAATCCTTTTCGAAGATTCAAACCGATTGACTCAACAATTCCTTTCAGTTTCCGATCTTCGCGTGAAGTTGTGGTACGTTTTCTTCCACATTTAAGGCGGTTTGATTGAAGTCCAAGACACCACTTGATCTGCTTCAATATCTTGGACACTGCACCTTGCGTACAGTTCACAGTTTTGGCGATTTCTTCCTGAGTGCAGCCGTCGTTATAGAGTGAAAGTATAATCTTTCTTTTTTCTTCAAAAATGTCTTTCTTTGGTCCCATCTTGGAAAAGAAGTGTTTTCTAAAGTTTTTTTTAATATAATGGTTAATATTTATAATGTGGTCGAATCGAGACATCCTCGTTGCTGCAGTTGCGGAACCACGAACTTCTGTAGCATTTTGGCATACATGTCAGCAGTAATGGTACAGGTCACTATCCACTTGCACGACTTTCCTCGTAAAAGTAAGGACCGATGATAAAAGATGCTATAAAGCCACGCCACGCTGTGTCTTTTGGTGAGTGGAGAGGCTCCTGCACACAAGCGTGCGGATTATTTGCAGCCCATATGCGGCAGTTGTTTGTGTTAATACCACCGTTCAAATGAAAGTGTGCTTGCATGCGTGCTAAGAATCTCAATGAAAAATCCAATCGGGTGGCCGCACCGTTGAGTATGGGATCTGCGTGTGCCGGGTTACTGCCCGAGAATTGCTGCTACCCTGCATATTCGCCATCTCCTGTTCGACAACCGCAGTTGCAACTTCTTCAAAGTGTTGCTGACTAACCGCTTTGGGTGCCCGGCCTGGTTGCTGTGCTAGAGTTCCTGTAGTTTCTAATCGTTGAATCATGTTTCGTAAGTTTGTTGTGCTCATCGGTCCTTTTTGCAACTTCTTTAACCGCCGAAATTTACGAATGGCAGCATTGGTATTCTCGTTCCGTTGATAATACAGCTTAACTAACAAAGCACGGTTCCGTAAGGTAAGAGCCATCGAAGTGATGGCTCAGAATGATTAAAATTCTCCCAGCCTTTCCTTTTATACTCTTGATCGCTACACGGAACGCGTTTATGCAAATTAATGCATTTTATTCGGTAAACAGCGCCACAATTTTATTGGCGGCGACTTTTGGTAACTAATTTTTATTTTTTTAGAAATCGAAATCCCATGGTTCACTATGTACGTCCATCAAATTTGGTTATGTTTCGTCCATCAAATTTGGTTATGTTTGGATACCTCACGTTATTTTTATAACCAGCTTGTATGTGGTATTTAGATATGTAAAGGAGTGAAATTCGATATGCACATTCCTCTAGGAAAATCTACATTACTATGAAGTTTGGGCCGAATTGTTCCACTGGAGTCGGAATTGTGGGGGTGGCAGTCACTTAGTCTTTAGAACAATGGCAACATATGGCATGTGATATATCATTCGATCGCAAATGATGAGAAAGGAAAGAAGATAGGATTCGTTTATATTTTCTTAATTCTACTTTCGAGAAAATCAATTTTTTGATAAAATAAATTTGGTGGGTTAAAAAGTGCGGATGAAGGGGTAAAAATAAATGAACTCAGGGCTTCCGATATTTTCCTATACCTTCATATTTTGGTCAAAATTTTAAGTCTGTGATATTATATATGTTGTGAATTTCCATGATTTTGCAACTTTGACTGCAATTTTGACCATGTTCCGGAATAGACAGGACATGTGCGCCTATTAGTTTCTTTCTTATACTCTACCCGTATCTTAAGTCAAAATCAAAAACTTCGAAAAAAATTTGCAACACAACAACCGACTTCGCAAATTCAGTTTACAGATAAATTAGTATCTGAAATTCAGAAATAACTTGTTAATGCTGCCCGCCGCCAAAATCAGACTTGTTTGCGGCTCATGCGGCCTTTTATACTTAAACAGTTGTGCATCACAGGTTTAAAAGTTGATTAAGGAAATTGAAGCAATCCGACATCTAGTTATTATACAGTAAACAAAACATGCATACGACAACCTATTCAACAGCAATAAGTTTTACCAGCACTATCCTCTTAAATTAGATAACTGTTAATGCATTTCTCTTACCCTTTAAAACCCCATATTAGAGTGATGTACTAACTTGCCATGGAAATTCATGCATTTCAGCATCCGTTCCTCCCACTATTCGACCGGTCACGACTTCACTGGTCCCACATCCTGTGAAAAATATGGAATTCAGTGGATAGCACTGAAAAGATTTGCTTTGACTTAAATGTTACACATATTATTAGGTTAAATAACTTTGATTTTGGTTAAAATTTGTTCGAGTGAGGTAGGATTATTGGTTTAACGCGTGGTGAGGGCTAATTTTAGCACTACTGAATACCGTAGCTTTCAAAAAATATTGGATGCTTTTTTTTTGATTTGAAGTGTACTTCTCGAGATATTCGCACTAGTTTGATTTTATTGCACTTACAGCGCCATCTACAAAAGATTTTTAAAAATTCTTTGGGTAAAATTAATGTATTTTTTCCCGTAGAATCCGACTCTGCAAAAAAAAAAAAAAAAAATGGGGGGTTCCCATTTGAAATTTTTAAATTGCCCCCTACCCTATCCCTACGAGAGGTGCAGAGGGCTAATTTTTGCACCGTTAAATAGCGTTCAAAAACACGTATTTTTTTTTGACGTGTATTTTTCGAGACATTAGACCGTCTGGGATTTATATTCAACCAATATAACGTCGTCGCGGAACAATGACGGCAAATCTCATTATTCCAACACTATTGATAGACATCCTGGGGAAAAAATACGAAGAACTGAAATCCATTTTACATATCTCCGATGACCCTTTCAACTCTCCGAGAGTTTTGAAATTTTCAAGGCCAAAAATACACTACCCTATCAAAAGTCATGGGACAGCCCTGATTTGCATGAAAATGAGACATCCTTTGCAATTTCACTGTTGGCATTCTTCCCAGCACTACATCACCGAGCGTATGCTATTATGAGATGATGCTTGCGTGAATGCTGTAATAATGTGTAATGCTGTAATAAAAGAGCTTTCAGACTTCCAAAGAGGTATGTAATGTGTATATTTATGGTAGCAGGATGCTGCACAGTGGATGAATGAATAAACAAACAGAGGTTGGCTAAAAAATGTAAATTTAAAGTAACACTTTATACTGCTCAATAGATTTATATTGAGGATACTGGAATAAATTAAATAACTTAAATATAAATTACTAATTAATGATATCTTAATTAATCTTAATTAAGAGATTATGACTAGAATTAAAGTAGTAAATAACAACGAGCCCAATTAAGCACCGTTCGTTACACACACACCAATTCTAGACGATGCCGGGCAATATTGGCCCGAGCACTAGCACTCCAATTTGAACTGGTCGTCGGCTAGATATAGAACACTACACTAAATTCTTGGTGGCTTTCGCTGAGAACCACTCTAGGCACAATGCGGTTAAAGAATCCACCTCCTTATATCGCTCAATTATAATAGAAGGCGGTATGGTAACGGGCACTATCGGGAATAGAGTCTGCAGAGGCGTTAGATGCAACTCCGCTGGGAATACTGGATAACTCCTGGCAGAATCGAGGAATCTGCGACGAGGAGAATACAATCGGTAAATAGCAAGTATTTGTCAGTTGTTAATATGCTTATTTCCTAAGCGTCACCAAGACTAGACGTAAACACACCGGCGCTTGTGCCTGAAAGAATCGATAACGTAGAATCTCCTTACTAAAGTCTAATTGAAGACAGTCTAAATAGCGCTTGGCTCCACGAGTATGAAGCCCAGTTGGCGTTCCAGATAACTGCTTAAACCGAAAGGCCAGAGTCCTTTGACAGAAGAAGAATATCGCAGACTGTAGCTGCGCAATTCATAGAACGTATTCTTGGCTTGTCGGATACAATTACCCAGACGAAAATTACAGGCAACTATGTGGGACATGCTTATATTAGAGTTCCATACCTGTAGCCTTGTAAATGAAACGTAGCACGTACGCCAATTGTAGGAAACTCTTACGTTTTCCCGCAACGTCTCCGACGCCGTTGTTGTAGCTAGGCTCTCTCCTTCGCTCCTCGGCGGTTCTTCTTGAGCTCCGCCGCTTTCACAATTCTCGGCCGTTGGGAATCCTCCACGTCGGGGACTGGGCTGACTTCTATTAAATGCAATGCTCCATTTCCCGGCTTGTCTCGCTCGGCATCGTTTCTAAATCTCCACGTTCTTCTCTTTTTCTTTCGTCCTCCTCTCTACGAAGTATTTCTTCTCTTCTCGTCCTTTCTTGTTCTCCTCTCGGGCACGCCCACGCTCTTGCTTATTCGCCTGTAGTTTCTTACGTCGGAGGCGACGAGTATTACGTCGGCTAGCTTTCCATGCCGATGAATAGATGACGCGGGTGCGAAAGCCACCGACGCTGTCGACAGAATCCTCGATGGGCTGTGGATTCCTTAATAAGGTATAATTGTTGGGTGCCATCTCGCAGGCAAAACTGTTAGAGGGACGTCAACCCTCCTAAACATCCCGAAATCGACCGTTCACAACGTCATCCGGGCATGGAAAGAGAAAGGCACCACAAGTGTTCCGCCTAGGACTGGGAGACCTAAGATCATGTCGGCCAGAGACCAAAGGGCTCTTCGTAAAGTGGTCACTGCAAACCGTCACACATCGCTTGGTGGACTGACAAGATCGTTCATAGAGTCGACGGGAACAACTGTGAGCACCCTGACTGTTGCAGGGTTTTTATGGCAGAGCGGCAGCCCACAAACCTCACGTCAGCACCAGCAACGCAGCGAGGAGATTGCAAAGAGCGACGACATTGGACTCTGGATCAATGGCGAATGATTGAATGGAGTGATGAGTCCCACTACACCATCTGGCAATCGGATGGACGGGTTTGGATAAGGCGAACGTTATCTGCCAAGCTGAGTTGTGCCCACGGTGAAATTCGGCGAGTGTCGGTGATGGTGTGGAGGTGATACTCGAAGATGCAAAGTAGCCGACCTGAAGAGAGAGACCGTTAAGAAAAATGGCAGAAGTTCTGAAAGAAAATCCACCAACTCGGCGAAGCCTAGAAGAACAAAAAATGGATCTTTGAATGACCAATTAAACATCATGTTCATTGATGAAAAACTTGGTTTGAAATGCTGTCAGAATCCCGCAAGTATGCCAGAAAACTGTACGAGGCCTGTCAGCTGATCGGGCTGTTCCTTTGCAGGAAGCATGGGCGTATATGAATGACATTAATAAACTAGGCGACATTTTCTGCTGATACAGGAGAATGACGAAGGCCACCCAGACTTTGTGCAAAGAAAAGGTTTCCAAAGGCTTCATGATGGTAGCTTTATATTGTTCCCGGGACAGCTAAGAATCCACCGACACCACGGTCATTGAATGGCAATAATGGACCTACTCTATGCCGTAAATACCCCTCGTATGCACTGTATTGGAAGTTTGAAAGTCTTCAGGGATGCTATCCATGTCTTCGGGACGTTATTAAAAAATAATGGTACAAGTGAATAGTATAAGCGTTATCCCATTTTCATTCATTGGCTAATGAGTTTTTGTTGAATCGAACTGGTGAAAAGGAGACTCAAAGACCAACTAAGAGTTACTTAGACTGTTTTAAACGTTTGAAACAATTAAAAGTTAAATATGAAACAAATGAGAAGATTACAAAATTACATTGCATATAACATTTGTACCATTTAAGAAAGAAACAACAAGAAATAACAATTGGATAAATACTATTAAAAACTTTTAACTTACTGCATTCTTCGTTCCTATTTGTTGGATCAAACACTAAAATAAAAAAAATAGAAATGAATTGAATCATGAATACAATTTCAGTTAAACTATTATTAAAATTGCAAATTATATTCCTATGATACCTTAAACTATTACTGCAGTTGCTTGTAATAGTAATACGAGGGGAAGTCATTAAGTAAGTTACAAATGGATATAGAAATGAAACAAATAAGAGTCGTGACTTGAAAACTACGTTTATTTATCCGCATAGTCTCCCTGAATAATGAGGCTCTTGTCCCATCTTTTCACCAGCCCCTCTAAACCAGCGGCATACAATTCTTTGGGCTGCTGTATGAACCAGGCGGTAACTTCCCTTTGTGCAGCTTGAAGCCCATCAAAATGGAAGTCGCTTAGAACAAGGTAAGGGCTATACGGAGAAGGCTCGAAAACTTCCCAATTGAACTTTCGCAGCATGTCATTGTCTTGCAGGCAATATGAGGACGCGCGTTATCAAGCAATAACAACACGGCTTTGATGAGGAGTTCTGGTTGGTTCCGTCGAAGTTTTATGAGGATGTCACTCTCGATGCCGGAATCTGGTAAGCAATATGTCCTAGTGATCCCAGAAGATTGTGATCATCATTTTCCTGGCGAAGTAGCCGTACAAAAGTCACCGCCTGGTTCCGGCAGTAACCCAAAGAACTTTATGCTGCTTGTTTTTAGGGGCTTGTGAAACGATGGGAAAAGTGCCTCTTTACACAAGGAGATTATACGGAGAAATAAAAGTAGATCCATTTGTAACTTACCTACCGACTTTCCTCTCGTACATAAATAACAAGAAGCTTAACAGAATTTTCTCATTTTGTCATTTCCATGTATATTATGATTATGGCAAGTCAAAGAGAATTACAAAGTTCAAACGGACATGATGGCCGGCGCTCTACAGCTGGGACATACCATTCTCGAAGCTGTGCTTCGATCTATGGTATTGGGTTGTTTCATAAGTATTGGCGGAATTTGATGGAAAGAAAAAAGACACCAGAAACAAGAAAAATAATACATTTTAATAAGTAAAATATCTGCCGTCAGCAGCTATACATTGTGCCTAACGTGTTGCCAATGAAAAAAATCCCACGGGTGACAGAAGTCGGCATTACAATGTTCCAAAAAGCTGGTGACAGCAGTGATGACAGCATCTCGTTATTTGCACCGTTTGTCCCGCAAGAAATTTTCTAAACGACGAAACATGTGAAAAACGATTGGTCCAAATCTAGTGAATACGCAGGGTGAGGGAGAACTTCGTACATCAAAATATTAATTTTTTGCAGAATTGCAAGAGACACATGTGGACGAGCACCATCTTGGAGAAGTATCGTACCTGCACGATTCACCAGTGACGATTGTTTTATTCGCATTTTCTGATGGCATTCGTCCAGCTGACGGCAGTACATATCGCAGTTGATCGTCACTGGCGAATCGTGCAGATTTGTACAGTAAGTGCTCGGTATCGCACTTTACCGGACGCCCGTCCACTGACTTACGATTAATCTCCATATCACCAGCGCCAAACTTCGCAAATATTCTACGGACAGTCCTGTCACTCGTCGCGCGCGCACCCTATTCTCCATTGAAATTAGCAGTGGTTTCCCGCATATTCCGTCCAAGTTTGTATTCGTTCAAAATCACTCGCGTTCAGATTTTTTCGTTTGGATTGTCGGCCCAGATTTGATGACGCTATTCTGCAGGATTTGTTTTTAGGTGGCGTTGGTTCAACGTCACAATCTTAGTGCTGCAATAAATATAATAATTACTGACGTTATGTTCAGGCCTGATATTTTCTAGAAGGCCATGCTCCGGCGCAGAAAAGTCACCTGATCATAGTAGGCCGACCTTCATTGTTTCCATCTGTTGTCAATCTCAAATATTATACTGATTGGTTCGTTTGATGATGCCAGACTATTACCATAGAATAACATAGAATGGACAGCTCAGCATTTCGATGGTAGTGACTAGAGTCCCTGTAAGTAAAACGAGTGATGACACTCCATTCTTTCCTATGGAAAGCGAATTCAGCCAATTAAAGCCGTTTATCAAATCACGTGACAACCCACAAAATGGATGCTCTCAGTATTACAGGTATTCACGAACGTCGTAAAGAATGAATTTTTATGATCTTAAAACGGTAAAAACTGTGATATTAAAAATATCATATTTCTCACATCATTTATCACTTTACAAGTTCTTATTTTTAGTTGAATTGAATTTTTAAAATAAATTTGTAATAAAATATTTAACAAGCCGGCTTGATGGCCAAGAGCGTTAAGACGCGGGTTCGAATCCAGCCGAGGGCAAGGATGTTTTTGTTTTTCCCTTTTCATTATCATCCTTTCATCATTTTCATCCATACTCAGGAACTAACAATTCCAGTTTCAAATTTAATCAGGTATATACAGATTCTTCCCCTTCAAATTTCAATTAACACAGTTTTAAATTACGTGCTCTCTAGACAGCCAAAATCGAATAAGAAGAAAATATTTAACAGAAGTGCAAATTTAACAATTTATAATAGCTATTGCTTTCAGAAATTAAATAAATACAGCCTAAGCATTTGTATGGAATTATTGATTATGTAACTGAGCAAAGTGATGTTCAAAAAAAGAGCAGTTTTTCTCATGGAATTTTTCGAAGGAAATCCATCTCACACTTAAATAAAATATTTTTTAACAATTTTCATTTGGTAATGAATTTCCATACATCTTTAGAAACAGAATTATTTTCCCTCGTAATTACAAAAATTCAATCAAACTTGCAGTTTTTCCCATAGGATAACATTATACATAGCTGCCATATACACCCAAAATGGCGGCGTGTCATTACTCGTTTTATTTACAGGAACTCTAGTAGTGACCTCGAAGCAGCGCTCCTAACGGATGGGTGGAATCTGCCGGCTGTTTAACCTGCATTTCTATGGAGCATGCTACGACTTTTCTAGATTTTTAATTATTTCTCGGTCTGTAATTAACGGAAACCGCCAAGATCACATAGAAGCTTGAAAAGAATGGCATGTAATCTATCGGCGTCAAGAAAAAAATTTTTTTTACGGAGGAAAAATAGATATTCGCCTAATTAAATGCAGTTGAGTAACTTGCTTGGCAATCAGCTGACTGGCTGTTAAGTTTACAGCATACACCTAAATCATTTAGACTTTGCAAATGCATTAATATATTTTCCGCAATATAGTAATTTCACTTCAAACTAAGCTAATTTCAACAACAGAATTAATTTGACTTACTTTAATTTGTTTTTATTGAAAAAGTGATAAGCAAAATAAGTGACAAAGCTATTAGAATGCAACTTTTAACTATATTATATACACTTAAAGATATACATTTAGATACACTGTATATTTTAATGATAAAATTACATTGAAGTAGATGATGTTGACAAAAATTAAGAAGGAACAAAAATAACAGCAAAATAATATAACAAAAAACAAAATTCATAGAAAACCGACAGTTGATTATAATTAATTTACATTTCATTTAAAACTCCATTGGAAACGAATTACTATTTATTTTGAATTCATAAAAGGCCAAAAATTAAAATTTTCAAGAACTATATATATTTTTTTTTTACAATTTCCAAGCCGAATAAATTTTGCCTATTGTTATTGCATCCAATTGCTCCGCAAATATGTCCTTTTTTTAGGATCCATTTTAAAATCACCAGAAATATCAAATTATGAATTGTTTTAATTTGTATTGAATTGGATTAAGCACCCATATCTTGAATCTACTGAACAACTAGTAGTAAGTGACAAATAAAAATGCCTGGTTTTATTCTTGTTAATTTCCTCTGCCCCTATCCCTATGAAACTGCTCGCTTTGTCCATTCTAGCAATAACTTCCTATCTGGCCACAAAAGAGATTAAATTCCTTTACTGAAATCTTATATTTACAGAATTATCTAAGGTACAATTCTGCGGGTTGATACAAATATTAGCGATTGTTAATAGGAACTTGAAATAAATATTTAAAAAATCTAGTTGATTAAGGAGTTATTAAACCAGCATACAAGATAAAAGTAAAAAAAATAAAAAAATAAACTCAATTATTTCTGCATGAGATTATTGAAAAGTGTTTTGCAGATTTTATTAATCCACCAGGTAAACGTTAAAGTTTTTAATTTTCATTAAGAACTTTGCTTAATTAATCGAAGAAAGTGGCTTTATTTCAATTTTGAAAATAAGCAAAATGTAAGTTTAAAATGCTTTTATTTTCATGGTACACCGATAGCAATCCTGATCACAGTTTCTTTAATCATGTGAGGGGTTAAAAGATAACTCTTCATTTTTCATTTAATGTAATGAACATAAGAAACTGACAATTTTTTTTAGTTATACAATTAAACAAACATCACGAGTAAAAGCTTTCATTTTCTTTATAAACATGCAAAAATTCTGAATACGCTTTCATAAAAGATATGTTAAATCAAAATTTAACTTTTTATTTAATAATATCTAAGAAACGGGTCAGTTTGAAAGTTTTAATAGATAAGCAAACATTTTCATTGTATACATGAAACAAATTCATATACAGACTTAAAATTAACTTTTTTATTTATTCAAGTTAAAATGAAGAACGAAAAATAAATTTAATAATGAAATATATTCGAAAAGCGCCTATTTCCCAATGCAATTCCTATGCTAAGCGAACCCACGATTCCACCAAGCAAGTTACTCAAGTGCATTTAATTAGACGAATATCTATTTTTCCTCCGTAGAAAAATTTTTTTTCTTGACGCCGATAGATTACATGTCATTCATTACAAGCTTCCCTGTGATCTTGGTGGTTCCCGTTAATTACAGACCGAGAAATAATTAAAAATCTAGAAAAAGTCGTAGTATGCTCCATAGAAACGCAGGTTAAACAGCCGTCAGGTTCCACCCATGCGTCGGAGGGCACCACTGTCTGCTCACTACGATCAAGGCCGCTCTATAAAGGTCATGACAAGGTATCCCATCATGCATTAGTTCGAAGCAAAATGGCGGATTGATCTATCAAACTAAACAATCGATCATTTTAAACGAATTTATATTTTTAAATAGCAAATTTCTTGAGTTTGAAGCAAATTTCTCAAGTTAGATTTCTTAAGATCGAAGCAAAATGGCGGCCTTGTCATGACCTTTATTATTAGAGCGACCTTGACTACCATCGCTTTGCATGGGAAACGGCGAAGCTGTCCATTCCGTGTTATTCTGTGCTATTACGCAGTTATTACCTACTTACTCTATTGAATGATTTGTCTCATTGTTTAAATTCGAAGTTTTTTATTATCTGCAACTACTCAATCCCCGCTTAATAGGGCTGAAAGCAACCAAGCAAGACCAAGATGATATGTGTATTCCACTGATTGATAGGTACAATGTAACTAAAATGCTCTTTCCGATTATAGTCAACCCAGCCTTACTTTGCTTGAGATTTGTTATGTATCAGGCCCGTAGCCAGGGGGGGGGGGGTCGAGGGAGGTCGACGACCACCCCATCATGGAAAAAGGTCCGCCTCCCAAATATGGAAAAAGGTCCGATGCAGTGGAATATTTGAAAAAAAGTCTAGAATTTTGAAAATCGCCCCCCCCCCAAGATAACGTCCTGGCTACGGCCCTGTGTATTGTTTATTTTTTATTGTAACAATGTCCAATAATTGAAACATTTGATTTGTGGTATCTTACGCAAAGTAAAGCTGGATCTGTATTGTCATCTGTATGATGCAAAAATCCCGGACGCTCTCAAAAGACAAGCAAAAAGTATACATTTGATCAAACAATTAGTCAAAATACCGGACTGTTCGCGTCAAACATAGCCTGGATGAAGTATAATAAATCTGGTGCGACATTTAATGTCTGTCAGTGGCTAGATGGGCAGTTACCTAGTCATTTAATGTCTGTTAGCGGGGTCCTGTTGAATGGCCACCACGTTCCCCATACAGAGTGAGTCTGAAACCCTGTCACAAACTTTTAGAGGAGGTAGTATGGATAATTCTAAGCAAAAAACTTCATATGAACATGGGTTCGAATTTGAACGATAACCTAGATATGAACAGAAAAAAAATTCTGCCACTAAGATCAACAAGTTAATAACTCAGATTCTATAACACCTAGGATAATGAATTTTGGGGGGATGATAGGGCACATAATACTGTGTTAAATTTTGATCGAATTCCAACGACTATTTCCGAGTTACGTAGTCAATAAAACTGTGTTTAACTCGGAAAGAACTCGTTGGAATTCGATCAAATTTTAACGATATACACAATTGTATGTTCTCTATTATTCCTCCA
>JAHWFO010096242.1:125677-191114 GCA_023313115.1 Rhysida immarginata | reverse complement strand
TATGGATCCCTTTAATGATGTATGGGAAAATTGCCAACTGGGGTTGTCCATAATTATATGTACATAGACAGTCTAACCACTGCAGCTGACTGACCATTAATTTTATTTATAGGCTGATGATTAAACGATCTCAATTTGGAAATCCTATGTAATACTTTGGCAAATGGTCATTCATTTCTTGTCTGTCTCTTTTGATTTATTAATCTAATCTAGACAGGCCCGTCTGCCTCCTTCATATTGTCAACGTCCTTTGATATAAAATGTTTAAATTTTGTACGTAGGTTTCCGAGCATATATATTTCTCTGTTTAGTTTGATTAAATTGGTCCACTAGGATCGGAGTTGTGGGGGTTAGAGTTACAAGGGTCCATCTAGTAAATATCATATATACATAGGTAAAGGAGTGAAAATGCTTCTAGGAAAAATCTACACTACTATGAACTTCGGGCATTAGAGTCGGAATTGTGGAGATAGCGGTCACGTGGTTTCAGAAACTAATAATATTTTTCAAATGGCAACATATTGTGATATGTCATTCGATCAGAATTGATGAGAAACGAAAGGAGTTCTTTTCCATTTTCTAAATACATGTATTACGTTCGAGAAAATTAATTTTTGATCAAAGAAAATGGGGGTTAAAAAGTTGGATAAAAACTGTACATCGAAGGAAATGAACATGAAGTGAAAAAAAATCCATGCTAACGTTTGTGATAGAACTGTAAAAACTAGATTAAATGAAATGGATTTTAAATTCTGTATATCCAGAAAAAAAAAGCCAAAGCATCACAAGAAAATTCGTTTGCAGTGGGTTAGATAATATAGAAATTGGACTGTTGATGATTGGAACAAATTAATATTCTCTGATGAAAGCCGTATAAGCATTGGGGGAGCAGATGACTGCTGGTATATTTGTTTGGAGGGGACGTGATGAAAAATTTAACAAAAAGTGTTTAAGAGATTCAATTAAAATTCCATCCTGTGTAATGATTTGGGGTGTATCTCATCCAAAGAGTCAGGAAAATGAACATCAATTAATGAAAAAATTAATCCTGATGTGTATGAAGAAATATTAGAGTATTTCTTAATTCCTACCATAAAATTACAGTTTGATAATGAAAATATAATTTTTCAAGATGATAATGCATATTGTCACCGAGCAGCAAAAATTCAGAAAGATCTTCAAGATCATAACATTAAAACACTTGCCTGGCCAGCACAAAGTCCTGATCTCAACTCGATAGAAAATATTTGGTGGAAGTAGAAAATATTTGGTGGAAGTTGAAAAAATTGATCAATGAAAAAACCTACCAATAAGGAAGAGCCAAAAATTGCAATTACACAGAGTTGGTTTGAAATTGGGGGATGATTATTGCAAATGTTTAGTTCAAAAAATGCGAGATCGCATCAAAACTGTTATAAGGCTTACGGAGATGCCACAAAATATTGAACGTTAGTAGATGTCGTTATTTCTCGTTTTATTTACTTGTTCTAATTATTTTTTTTCCAGAGTTAAGAATGTTCGAGCCCCATTGAGACAGGTGGAGAAGTTCAAGTCTCTCGGGATTGCATTCACGAGTGATGGGCGGCAGGAAAAAGAATTGGATGCTCGGATCGGTGCAGCAAGCTGTCTAAGACATGAACTGTGGCGATCCGTGGTAACGAAACGCGAGCTGGGAAACAAAGAGTTGTCTTCAAATCATCTATCTTTGTCCCCATTCTCACCTATGATCACGAATCATAGGTAATGACCGAAAGAGTGCGATCGCGGGTACAAGCGGTCGAAATGAGATTTCCGAGAGGTGTGGCAGATGCTACCCTACTAGATAGAGTGCAGCAGCACAATAAGGGAGTCTTTAAGTGTTGAGCCGCTACTTCTCCGCATTGAGAGATCTCAGTTGCGCTGGTATGGCCATGTGATACGGATACCGCAAACTAGTTTTCCTAGGCAGTTGTTATTCTCCAAGCCGGAGGGTAAGAGACCTTGTGGCTAGACTACATGGAGAATTTAGGTTCGAGTCGCTTGGGTATTACCAGGGAGGACATGCGCCTGGAGGCGGAAGATCGCGATCGCTGGAGATCCTCTATAGGGCAGCTGGCCCCGCGGCTCTAAGCGGGTTTGAAAAGTAAGTACGTAAGAAAGAATGTTCGAATAATTTTTCCTGAGGCTATGTTGTGTTATATTTTTTTCACGTGTAGAGCAACGCTTAATGATTATTTGTATTTTTTTATGTAATACTGATACTAATAATTAAACAAAAAATTTATCAAAGATTATGAATTGAATTTCGCATGTTGTGTTCGAATAATTTTTGTTAGGCGTTGTAGTTGATGAAAAGCGGGTTACTTTAAAAAAAAAGCAATTATTCCAAATAATAAAGAATGCAATCTAATTTCTCTATTTTTTATTAGCTACGTATGTATTCCTGAAACTATTTTTAATTATTTTTTATTATCAGATTAAGTCGATATTAAATTTCTCATCTGCTGCCGCAAAAATCACACTACACGTAATTGCTTTATTAACAAGAATTATCTCATTAAGGTCAATCCCTCATTTTTTTCCTATCTCGCTAACTTCATCAATGGGATCACCATAGCCGAGGGTAACACACAGTGAACCAAGATATCGGAAGGGTAATTTGGGCCGCCAACGCAACCAATTAAAGCTCTCGACGAAAGCTCCAATAATTCCGTCAACGGAGCTAATGCACATCCTGCTTTACTTCCTACCCTTCACCCCCTCCACCTTTGGCAAAAGTTTTGCTTGTTCACAGTTCGTTAGTTCTTCTGACTCTCTTACGCAAGTCACCCACGAAGAACGCTTTCCACGTTGTGGTGGGAGGAGGAAGAGGAGGAGAAGAAAATCGGGAACTTTAATGATCCCTCGGCAATAGAAAGTGATGAAAGGAAAAGATGAATAATAATAATTAATGTTGTACCAAAACAACGTAACCACCATTTGTGATCGAAAGATAAATGAATCGTAATTGAAAAACGTAAGGATCTTAACCTTTTCAAACTGTTCCATAAGAACCATAAACAGAGACTATATAGTCATTACGGTGCTTCTTTAATAAAAGTGCAGGAGCTATCCACAAAACTTTGCCATTTAACTATAGGCGAACGTCTGTTATTGGTGCGTGGCATGGAAACATTCACTATTCCATTCTAGCTTGCTAAAATCACCACAATGTATTATGTCAAAATGAATAAAATTTTTACCGTATTCATTTACGGATGCTACCCAAAATTTCGGAGAGTTTGAACATACCGCGCGAATAATTAACGCTATTATTATAAATCGAGCTGCCAGAGGCCTCTTGCTGTATCTTTTAACCATCGATCTCCTCCAACTGCTGTGTTTGTAATACAAGCTGTTCAGCCACGGTCAAGCAGCGTCTGCCGATATTCTGGACAGAAAAATTCAGAGCAAATGTCAATCGCTTATCATAATCATTGTGTAGCAGCTGTTGTATGCGTCTCATCTTGAATGGTTGTAGTTGAATATTTTTGTGCAACGGAATACATGCTGTGGAATACGACATAACCAACTGTCTTCAATTTACCCCGATTTCGATCTTCTGCTAGATCGATCTTACAAAGAGTCGAGTCTTTAAACTTTCCAGCTAAGCCTAACTCGATTAGATGACAAACAACCTTCATGCAAACAGTGACGAGTTCTAAATTCAAGAAGAACAGCTGCAATACTGAGTTAAAAAAAAACTCAATAGGAAAGCGTTTCTGACAATTTCTCTTTCCTTTAAATCTCTTCGATGACAGCGACAGAAGTGGTAAACTTCATTTGCGTATATTATTGGTTTCCTGGGCAACAATATCCCAATATTTCCTTTTTAGAAATAAAATTAAACCTTCGGAGAATCCTGCTACCCCATGTATTAGTCCCCCTACCAAATTTGGTGTTAATTTTGTTGGATCTAGCTCTAGACGGCTCCGATTAGGGAAGTTTATCAATGGCCAGTGTGTAAAAATATTAAGTAGTGGAAGAATGGAGATACTTATTGGTTTTACAATATCCGTTCGTCCGACTGTTCCCTTCATAATTTCTGCATTTTTGAGGGAGAAGGTTGAAATTCGGAATGTAGCTTACTAAGGGCATGTGTACCTTCACTATTTAGCTATTCTTTGATTGGGGTCGGAATTACGGGGGTGGAGGTTAGAGGGGACCCAGTGATCAACGCGTATTGTGCTCTGCGATTGGTCGCTGTAATCACGTGATTTGTTGGGGCAGTTAACAACGCGCCGTGATACAAAAAATTTGAACCCTCCCCGATATATCGATATATTTTTCACACAACCTCTCGTTAGCAGAACGACTTCGCCTGTATTATTTTTTATTAAACTATAAATTTATAAATTAAAAAAAACTGGAAAATACTAAAATAATTAAAACATATGAAGTGCTTGCAGGAAGTATGAATGAATCTAGTGCGCATGTGCAAAATTAATTTAATGAAATAAATGTAATTAAAAGCATTTTCGTGAATGAAATACGCCATTGATTCCATTATAATGGCAATTGGTTTGTTTGAAAGAACAATACAATTACTTTCTCATAGTTTACTGAGGAACTACATGATGATGCAACAAGAATGCAGATTTTGCAGGTGACGTCAGAACCGAACAACTCCCGACCAATCACAGAGCACAATACGAGGTCGGGGTTAAAGTCGACCGGACTTTAGGTAAGTAAAGAAATGAAATTCGATATGCAGATTCCTCTAGGCAAAATCCATATTACTATGAAGTTTGGGCTAAAGTCTCCCAGTTGGGTCGGAGTTGAGGGGTGCCAATCACTTGGTCTTTAGAACTATGGCAACATATGACATGTGATATATCATTCGTTCGAAAATGATGAGAAAGGAAAGAAGATAGGGTTCTTTTATATTTTCAAAATATACTACGGTCGAGAATAAAAAAAAAATTCGGGGTTAAAAAGTGCAGATGAAGGGGTAAAAATAAACGAACTCACAATGTCAGTGCTTCCGCTACTTGCCTATACCTTCCTCGGAAGAATTAATTTCTTGTTAGTACAGTGTGGGTTTCTGCTGGCAGACTCATGCTAAGGGTCCATCAGTGGAAGGTGCAATGGCGTTCAATGTAGCATCCTGTAAATATTATATTTTCATCCTGCCAGTGACAGCATTTTTATGTATATTACTTAATAATCTTAATTATAGAAGTTTTATCACAATATGCGTAAGTTCAAGAAGAAGATTCGAACAAGAGTTTGTCCGAATTCATTTGTTTTACCTAATACAAGACTTTTCACGATTCGCGATGTTGAGCAGACCCATCTCTCCGTTTGCGTTTGAATCTACTGTTTTTTTTATACAGAACAATATTTATTTTGCTATCAGCAGACATCCAGGTCTGTGTTCGGCGTAGCTTTGTGCATTACGGCAGGTCAGTGTTAATGTCCATCTAGCCAGTGCATTCCATCACTTTACTCTTGGCACTAAAACTCGTAACAAAAAATCTACAGGAAACCAAATGGAACGAGGGCTTTGTCCGCATTTCTTACAGATCACTATGAAGTGTTTCTCGGAACTAGTATTGCAAAATCCACTGTATTGTGCGACTTATGGAAATGTTTGCACATGAAATTACAGTAGCGCTCAGAAAATAAGGCACGAGTAGACTTTTCGGCTTTTATTCTAACAGAACAATAAGACTTGCGAGTTTTTCCAACAAGTGGTAGATGACATGGAAATACAACTTTATAAATAAAAATATGTCAATTTTTTTGTAACATGTTGCTGTTAAAAAGAAAATTGTCTGTTATGTGTGTTTACAAAATAAGGCACTGGTTAAATTTTGATATATATTTCATAACAAACATGTTGCAAATCTGAAACAACAGTGAGAAATCAAAGGAGATGATGTCATACGTTGAAACTTACAAGGGAACTCCACATAGCCTAACCGCTTTAACAACGGAGTCTTTGTATGCTGAAATTTTTTCGTTTTCGCGGTTTATTTTGAAAGAAACACAATTTCGCACTCTTGTTTTGCAAGCATCTATAGTAGCTTCAGATGAGTAACGTATTTCAATTTGGTGGAAATCTGTGACATACATGTTCGAGGGATTCTCTTGTTAGTCGGATAGCCGTTCCTTGCTAGGTATAGAATCGACTAACTTTGTCATGGTTTCGGACGGAATCTTAAACCATTCTTCCTGAAGCATTTGAAATTTTTCATCCAAGTTCGATGCTTTTTTGTGTTTGCAGCGACGAAACAGAACCTCCCAGAGATGTTCAATGGGGTTGAGATCAGGGGCTGCGAAGGCCAGTCAAGTACTCGAACTTTTTTGGAAGCCAGTCAAGTTGGACGTGTGTTTGGGGTCGTTGTCGTGTTGGAATAGGCAGCCTCTGGACATGCAGTTTTTTCCGTGGGGATGCTTGTGGTTCTGTAGAATATCTCTATAGTAACAACAACAAGCACAAGAGGAGCCACCCCACTTCTACTAAAACAATACCAAACCATCAGAGATCCCCCTCCATGCTTCATTGTGGGCACTTGATATTTTGGATTGAAACGCTTGTTTTTGGGGCGTCGAATATACTGTATTCCGTCTGTTCCAAAAAGCAGAACTTAGATTCGTCACTCCAGAAGATTTTCCCCCATTCGTTGGAGTTCCAGTGCTGGTACTTCTTTGCAAAGGCAAGTCGGGCCGTAATGAGAGGTTTCTTTGCAGGGCGCCTACCATTCAAGTCTGCTTCTACTAGACGCCGTTTTGTTGTGGAAACACTGACTTTAACCTCATGGGCCTCTTGCATTTCACGGTTCAAATCCACTGCTGCAAGTGTGGGCTGAGTTTTCGATAACCAACAAAGCAGTCTATCTTCCTTTTCTGTGGTGTGTGACGTTCCGTGATAAGGAAAGTCACGTGTGGTCGGCGAAAATAAAATATATTTATTGTGTATAAAAAAATTATATGATTATTGTTACTTAGATGTGTTTGAAATTTTTGCCCACGATCGTAGACAGCCCTTTGTCGTAGTTATAATTGTTGCAAGCTTTCTGAGAAAAGATCATCACAGCCTCCGCCAAGGAATTGTTACGATCGTGAGTGAGTGAATGAAGCTCCGTGACGTATTCTTGGTATTGTTGTTAATATTAAAATTTTGTTTCCTCGGTCTTCTATAATTTTTCCCTTCTTTCGGAGAACAGGGAAGTATGTTTGGCTGGGAGAGGGACTAAAAGAACCCTCTTAAGTTAATATGGACAACTGTTTCATGAAATTGGAATTGTACGTAAGAATTTGATTTTGAACATTAGTTATGAATAATGATTAATCTTTCGTTTTATGATGCTGCTCTTGATTTGCGTTTTGTTTTGTTTTTTTATGAACTTTCGAACATGACGAGTCCCACGTACGGCCTTGGTAGTTAAACGGACATGTGGGAAGTTCGATACGTGCAGAACTCTGTGGCTGGAAAGAAAGTCATAAAGCATGGAACTTGAGACCAAGAGAAGTATAGAAAACTGTCGTAAATAGCATTGCAGCAAAGGAATGGTTAGTGAAACTTGTCCCCCTGTCATACGTGATGTTAGCAAGCCGAACCCTAGTCAGTGCAGTAAACCTGAGACAGAATCAGCAATAGCATTGGGCCTCTCGCTGATGTTATGAACTATAAATGTTAACAAGCGTCGGCTCCGCAATTGCGATCGCAAGGAGTTATCAGCAGTCTGAGAGAATATCTTTTGTTAATCTATTGTTTGGAGGGATTGTTAAACCGGTCACGGGTATCTTTAAGCTGTTTGTAAATTAAGGTTAATAAGTCGGTTAAGCACCCTATAATAGGTAAACTCAGCTTAACGCTTATAAACGAGGCGCTCGTACAGGATGCTCATGGTCCTCAATGCAGGCCACATGCATAGTGTAGATACTCAGTGTGCAATCTTTGCAGATGTTTCAGCTGTGTCTTATACTCGCCAAGAGGGGTTACGGTTCCTCCCCCCTATTTTGATTATAAAGGAGGCAACTAACACTACCAAGTGTGAATCGTACTAGGAATACTTGATTCGGGGGTATAACACATATGCAGTTGTTTACAGATGCATAAAAGAAATAAACTCACTTAGTTCACTGTGACGACGTCCGGGAAACAAACCCTGAAGCTGGTTGAGCTGATTACTAAATTTAGGTGTGCCGGTTTCATGTACCCAAGCAAGGGGTAGTATTAAATAATTAATGTCTATCCGAGATAGCTATTGGATGTAATTTGTTATTAAGTTTAGAGGGATTGCTGACAAGGGCCCTTGGTCAAGTTAATACTGTAATTAAAGTAATAAGATAAAACTGAAAAGTAAATATGTAAATGAGTATTATATAAGGTGATGTTTAATAAATTTGGGTTGAACAAGCAATATCGCAGTATCAGGTGTTTGCTTTGAGTTTGGCCCCGAACCTTTGCATCCTTCACCCCAACACTTATTAGTTTTATACTAGAGTGGAAATCGACATATTGCGGGGGTAGTGGAACGCAACAATGGCGCCCGAACAGGGACCAAACATTCGTAATTTCGAATTATCAAAGGACCCTGATTACTGTGATTGTATTGCTCGTGCATAAAAAATTTTGTTTTGTTTGTATGAATTGAGTGGGAATTAAGATGAGTGAAGAACATATGTGTTTAGTGGCGTGATAGTTATTGGTAAAACTGTAACCTTAATTAATGAATCCCTAACATTATGGTGGAAGATGCGAGCTGTATTAGTTTACCGAGAGAAGTAACTGAGCTAGGTTGAATGAGTAGGTATGCAAGAGTGAGGTTATTGATGGCATGGGAGTGTCTGACAAGCCAAATAGCAGGCAGACAGCGCCTCGGAGTAATGTTACGCCAATTGAGAAATAGTAGTTGATATCTGTGTATGAGACGCAATAGTAGTAGGAATCGGTGGAATTATTTTTTCGATGTAGTGAGTTGTTTTTTTTGATTATTTTGTGATGCCAGGAGAAGAGGGCGATGCTGCCCCAACGGCAGGTGTAGCTGCGTCCCCAGAGCTAGCTGGTTACACTGGGGCAGTGCCAGCATTTGTTGGGGAGGAAGGTGGGGTCACCATCAAGGCATTTTTGGCCAGTATTGATCGGATTGGTGTTCTTGCCAATTGGACCCCAGAGATCAAAGTAAACATTGTACATTCACGGTTGAAAGGTGCAGCTGCCAAACGGGCAGCCGAACACGAAATCTTCGACATAGAAGAATATGAGGAGCTCCGTACTCGTTTAGAACAAGTCTTTAGTCGTCTTAAGGTGGCGCGGAAACTTACTTTTTTTTTTTTTTTAGCAAAAGTGACCTGTGCCTTATTTTTTGAATGTCGCCAAACCAGCAAAAGTGTCTAATCACTTTTTGTATGAAAATTATATCCCAGTAGTTTGGGTCTTATGAAGTGTTTCACCTTTCTACACCCTCCTTTAAAATATTGGTTCATTCCGATAACATTGGCCAAAAAAATTCAAGATTTTTCTTGTAACAAAATGAAAGTGGGTGATTTTTGGTAGTATTTTTTCTGCTGATTACAAGTATAATTTTTAAATTTCTCTAGCACGCACAGTTTTCTTGTTTTACAATGAAACATTTTTAAATCATTCAGTGTTTGGGGCCTGGTAAATTTCCTTGCGGCCCCAAAATATGGAAACTTTAATAATGTAGCCGCTTCTCTTCACTCCCATTACTTTAACATAGAAGTCTCGATGTGCATAACTTGGAAACATCACGTGACTATCCACACCGACAACGATTTTGCCAATGGATACAACGTCGTCATGCTGCAGACCCTAGTTGTCTCAGCCAGATACTTTTCACGGACGAAGCTACCTTCACCCGGACAGGAATCGTAAATTCTCACAACCAGCACCATTGGGCAGATGCTAACCCGCATGCTACCAGAGCTCGAGCGCATCAAGAGCGTTTCTCCGTGAACATTTGGTGTGGAATTGTCGGAAATAACTTAATTGGCCCTTATGTGTTGCCGCCACGATTGACTGGGCGAACGTATCTTTTGTTTCTGCAGAATGCATTGCCAAAATTACTGGAAGATGTTCCTCTTTTGATAAGATCTAACATGTGGTTCATGCATGATGGCGCTCCAGCACATTTCAGCCATGTTGTGCGAGCACACCTTAATGCTGCATACACGAATCGGTGG
Source organism: Rhysida immarginata (assembly GCA_023313115.1). Lineage (NCBI taxonomy): Eukaryota > Metazoa > Arthropoda > Chilopoda > Scolopendromorpha > Scolopendridae > Rhysida > Rhysida immarginata. Next base: position 180,941 of record JAHWFO010096242.1, on the reverse strand, counting down.
ATAGGTCGGGGTGGACCGGTAGCCTGGCCTGCAAGATCACCCGACCTTAATCCCTTGGACTTTTTTCTGTGGGGTCATGTGAAAACGATCGTCTACAGCACAGAAGTTCCTAACATTATGGATCTGCGACAACGAATTGAAAATGCATGCCAAACCGTTCGTAATGCTGGCGACGAACTCTTCCATGACGGTCGCTCATGCAACGAGCCGAAGCGTGCGTGCGAGCTGGTGGCGGGCACTTTGAACAATTCCTGTAATTTGGAGCCACGGGTTTAGTTGGCTGTATCGCGTAAATAAATCGTTTCCAGACAAAGTGCTATAGAACATTTTCGTCTTCTTTTGACCTGCAGAATATGTCACTAAATTTATTGTACATAATTTTGAAACACCCTGTATAATGTGGATTTAACGAATAAATGTACATGGATTTTTAAAATAAATTTAAAATAATCCTAATCTAATTCTGAAAAAACATCTTAATATTACAATGACAATTTAAAAGTATGTGCAGCGAATGACATCTGACTTTCCCATGACAATTACAAGATATTTGCTCTGTAACTGTAGGTAAAGTTGTAATGTCAATTTTCGCTTTGCGTCTAGAATGGATTATCAGAACGAGGCCCGAAAAACATCATAAAAGGCCTACATTGAACATCCTAAGTTCAAAACACACTTCAACCTTTTAAACAAACAGCGGAAGTAACGAGTTTAACACCTTCACTAAAGATAGCTTATTTACACAGCAAATTATAAATGTGTGTCTCGTATAATAGCAAAAAGACTTTACAGCTTAAATAAACATTTGTAGCTAGTTTTTTTTTTCTCTGATGGACGTCCGTGTCCATTCTTAATTTCATAATGCAATGGCAATTCTGATAAGCAAGCAGAATAAAACTTTTTTTTTCGCTTTTCAAGGGTCATTGAACCATTTGATGGCCTCGCGTGGCATTGTTCCATTTAGCACCCGTTACTATAGGCAATCAATTACTTGAAAAGGTACACGGAATCATTTCGATAATGTTCCGTTCTAATGGAAGATGATAAATGAAACGTTTTTTTCCCCTTGAACAAAAAGAGATGAACTAGAAAATATCGATTGACTCTATCCTCTCGCGAAATGTTTCCTCATAAAACAAAAATTTCATTTTGCTAAAAACGAATAGAACAAGACGGCTGAGCTTAAACATAACTTAGACTAATTAGCACGCAGATTCACGATTTGTATACAATGTGACTCATTAAGAGCTAGTTTAATTTTAAGTGATTATTTGTCCCGTCCAACTAAGTTTCTTAAAATTTTTAAGAATAATGCCGTTTCCTATGTGATATCGGGTTACTATTTAAGACTGTACAAATAGCTCTAAAATTCAAACAATTAATTCTATAAGAGATGTTTCATAATAAAAGCAAAGAGATAAAAGCTTACCGAATTCATACTCTGATCTGCGGGGCTTTTTAGGAAATAATGCTACTTCACCTTCCTCTGTATCATTGCCTGTAAAAACAATAGTACTCAATTAGAACTGACCTCCATCTAATATATAATATTTCTTTATCTAATTATGCATCAGAAGAATTCCTCATTACTTTTGAAATTTAAAAATGAAGAATAACTTGTGGTAGGTATTTCTTCTTTTACCCATGTTATTCAGTTGCATAAACCCTAGGAGTGCTTGTACTGAAATTGAATGTTGGCTTTCTTATACGCATTGGTATCAGGCTATTGAGTAGCTTAGTGTGTAATAACATCGGCGGTAAAAAGGAGGATAGCAACAAGGTGTGTGCCTTGCATACGTATCTATATCATATGCAAGATCTGTGTACACTAATCTCTCCATTTATGCGGTCTCCATTTACGCGAAATTACTCTAATGCGGTTGAAAACATTTTTAAATTTAAAAAAAAATCAACTAAATAAACAGCAAACATTATCACAGGCCTGTATCATCACAAAAGTACTGATATACAGAGTGTTTTTGAATTGAGTACAGATTTTTTGGGAGATGATAGAAGAGGTCCTTAGAAGTATTTTTTGTCATATGAACATGGGGTCCCCGCAGCTCCGTTTACTTACAATACTGCATTGAACAATCAGATGACACCGGGACGCAGTGTGCGTTGGTAGGCCTAGATTATTTTATTTTTAACAATTAACACAAAAAAATGCTAATCTACTGCACCAAATGTTCGTGAATTGGGAAGAATTCTGTTGGGATAACGTTCAGCATACAAACGCCTTGCACCATCCATGGTACCAGCAGCACCGAGACACAGATGCATGTCTGCATAATCATTCCATGTAAAACGATTCATACTATTTGTTTAACTTTACACATGAAAAAAGTACATCAAGTGAACTTTTTAAAACAAATCTTTACCTACTGCTTTTCCAGAATGCGATTAGTTCATTTGCATATGGACTAATCGTATTTTACAAAGGGGTTGGATACCATGGAATCTCCTTGACGAAGTTTGTCCTAAGACTTTTCAACAAACAAGCACGTGCACCTTGAAATTTCTTTGCAAACAATTACTTTAAAAGTTATTACAGTAGATTGCTTGTGTTAATTGTTAAAAATAAAATAATCTAGGCCTACCAACGCACACTGCGTCCCGGTGTCACTTGATTGTTCAATGCAGTATTGTAAGTAAACGGAGCTGCCGGGACCCCATGTTCATATGACAAAAAATACTTCTAAGGACCTCTTCTATCATCTCCCAAAAAATCTGTACTCAATAATTCAAAAACACCCTGTATAAGGCATATTCAAATGAAAGTGATTCGGGCTGTAGCGCGCGAGCACGTGAGTGCGCAGACACGAGAAAAATGGGTGATTGTTGACGTATCGTCTGCTTGTTCTGCTGATAAGCACTGCTGTGGGAAGTTACATTAGGCTTATGCTCGTATTTCGTTTGTGTTACAATGGATCCTCCAATTAAATTTCCGTTCAAAACTGACCAACGAGCGGTGATAATGTTTCTGACAGCTGAGGACATTCCACCAGTTGACATTCATGCTCGGATGTTGAATGTTTATGGATATGCATGTGTTTCGAAAGCAACCATGGTGCGTTGGGCCAAAATGTTCCGTGATGGTCGTGTGGAAACGGCTGATAAACCACGTCCAGGCCAAGCAAACGTGGTCATCACCGATCAATTGAAGACAGACATGGATAAGTCAATTCCTGAGGACAGGCAGATGAACATACAGTCACTTGCGAAGGATCACAACGTTGGTATTGGTTCTGCATATGCTGTAGTGAAAAGCCTGAGATATGGCAAGTTCTGCTGTCAGTGGGTACCCCGAATGCTCACGGAAGAGCACAGAGGCCTGCGTTTCGGCTGCTGTTTGGATTATCTGGAACGTTACAGTCGTGAGGGGGAAGAGTTTTTGAAGATTATCGCGGTAGATGAGAACTGGTGCCATTATTGGGAACCCTCCAGGAAGGTATCCACAATGCAGTGGAAGCATCCATCGTCACCACGGCCCAAAAAATTCAAGTCGCAAAGTTAGGCCGGTAAGGTTATGCTTACGTGTTTCTTTGATTCCGACGGTCCTCTGCTTTTGGAGTTAGGAAACCACAAACTCATATTAATGCTATCGCATACACCAAGATACTGCAGAACTTGCGTCAAGCTGTGAAAAACAAGCGCCCTCGTAGGCCACATGTTGGTTAAAGCTTACACCCAACAATGCTTAATCATCAGATCGAGCTTCACATGCACATAAAATCATTGGGTTTGGTGGAAAGTGACGTCAGATATCGTTTTCGTTGGGAGGCGTGGTTTCACGTTTTTAGCGCTAATTTTAATAGGTTTCTTTAATATTTCTAATGAATTTAACAACGATTTTGTATTCAGCATAACACAATCTGTATGAAACAGTGCTTTAATTTGTAAAAAAAATTCTATGCAACTTTTCGAGATGACACCGTCGGCAACGTAAGTGTATTCTGGGACATTAAGGGTTACATTCATGTCGATTTTCTGGACTCATGAAAGTTCTTTTTGGAATTTGTCAGCGTTCCCACATAATTTATTGTTGAATCAAAGCGACTGTCTATTGTTGAAGTATTCTATGTAACGTCTTTTGTTAAAATGGAGTGTCTGCTGAAACGATTCGATTTAACCGGATGCGGGTTTCAATGTCAACAATGTTTAAATGTAAAAAAAAAAAACACAACGTTTTATTGATTCACGAAAATTCGTCGATGTATCAAATTTCTTTTTTTAGCATTGAACATGCTTAGGGTAATATTGGACATAAAGCACCACTGAGCCGAATTCGACCATCTTCGAATTATTCCAAGGTCTGTTTCATACATTACCCTATAATAATGGAATGGACAGTGCACAAGTACGGGAAAAATTCTATTTTTTTAAATTTAATATCTTGATGGATCTTCGCGTGCTGAAGTTAGGTCAGCCATCCTTCTGGGTTTAACTTGTCAGCAATACAAGGTACTGATAAGCAGTTTCCGGTATTTTGATCCATGTCAGCAGTGATCCTCACTCGGTGCTCCAACTCTATCCATAAATGTTCGATTGGGTTAAGGTCAGGGGTCTATGCAGGTCACAAAAGGCGTTTGACATTCATGTTTGCCTGAAGGAAGCCGAAACATGACATGGTGCATTATCGTCCTGAAAGTAACAATCCTCGATACCAAAAAAAAATCCTACCGCGTAGATGCACCCGAGTGTTCTAAAATGTTCTTACAAGCTTTAGATCTCGAATTGTCTTCAAATACATGCAAGGCTTCCAAGCCATGACATAAAAAACAACCCCATACATTGACTTCACCTTCACCAAATTTCACGATTGGAATGATGACTCAGGTGAAAGGCGCTCCTCTGGCAAACAGGCCCATTCGTCATTCGACAGCCCAATATCGGCGTTCCAAACACAATTGGAGTCTGGCAGCCTTGTTGTTTTGTCGAGTTGTCGGCTTGTATGAGGCTAAACATCCGTGTATGTCGAGTGCATACAGTTCCTTCTGCTAAGTGTTGCAATGCACATGACTCCTGTAGCCCGTCGGTTGCGTTCAGTGAGTTTTGAGGATTGTCCGACTTGGGGCGAGTTACGATGCCTGCAGTGTTCCATTTCCTCACGATATCACGGATATCACATGGCTATGATAATTTTTCTGAAATTTTACGAATAGACATGTCCACAATGAGACACCCAATTATTACTCCTCCCGCAAAATCACTAAGTTCCCTTCGTTTAGTCATTCTCCACCTGTGGCAACGTTAAACGAGCAAATACTTATAAAATCACATCAGCTGTTGATTTGTGAGCATAGCTTTCAACGCCCAAGTCAGATTTCATGTACAAAGAGAAGTTGTGCGTATTGTAGGGTAGTGCATTTGTTGACTGGCGAAAACAGAATTTGAAAATCTTTCATTTTAAGAAAATATATTCGTAGACAGACGGATGGAGTTCGAACAATTCAAAAGCATAAAACATTTTTTGGTTTATTCCAAAGACTAGACTATTAAGTAATAGACATTTAATTTTTAGTTAACTTCAGTCAAAAAAGAATTTAAATATGGTTATTAAGGCTCTAATTTTGAAACCTTAGATCTATGTCCAATTACAGGGATATTGAAACCTATTGATTGGCGATCGTTACATTGTAAGCAATTTGAATTCGTGTCTCATAGTAATACGATTCTAAATGCTGTATTTAGATACGGAGCGATGGCAATCACTTTTTATCTTTCTATATGAATTGAACTATATATTGATATTCATTTTATGTGAACGGGGGCTTTTAAAACACGAATAAGGTGGCATGGATACGATAATAAAACCACAGTCAAACTTGATTTATTTGATTCATACAGTGTGAAAATAAAGTTCCGGGATTAGTCCATTATGCAAAAATCAATAACGACATTAACGTACAGCGGAAGTTCCCACTCTATCCTTTGATTAGTCCGCTATTGACAATTGTTTTTGTGAATCAAATTTTTAAAAGCCGAATACGAGCGTGAATTACATTTTATGCAAAGCTGGGAATTACATTTAAAATATCATATTACTAACTGCCCTATTGAGGGATAACGATATTTCATTACAAGACAATTCGCGACAGAGACAGCTCGTTCCGAAGAATTTGCGAGGCTCACAGTTTAAAATTTAAAAAAGTACCATAAATTTAATCATAAATTTTAACATACAAAAACGCGAATGCAAGATCATTTTAACGATAAGTATTGAAATTTGATTTATCATTTGAATCTCAAATTAAATGAGGAATTATTCATTCGTTCTAGAGAAAGTGAAGCAAAAATTATTCCTTCTCGATTTCGACAAAAATAGGGAAATGAGTTTGGAATTTAATATTGCGCCCAAAGTAAAGCCTCGCAAATTTTTCGGAATCAGCCGCCTCTGTCATCACATGTCTTATAACTAGGGCACAACTAGTTCACTACAAAAATGCAACTTCTTTTCACACGTTCTACACTGCATAAAAGCACTAAAACCCAAATTTCTCCTCAATATGGTGTATGCAACATCAGTGCAAATTTTTTTCATAAATACAACTTTTTTCATAAATGCAACTTTCTTCCATAAATGGAAATAGAAAAAAAAATGCTGACAGAAAAAAAAAACGACCGAGGAAGAGACGAGAAGACCAATGTTAGTCCAGAGGCATGATCACGTCATATCATTATTCTTTCCTATTTTTCATCATTAATTTGAACAGCTGAGGTTGGCGTACAATAAAATCCTCACTGAAGATCTTCTGATTGTTCTTTTACTGGATACACTAGCCAATCCAGTTTCGTGGATTTTACACAAATATGGACAATCTCATCGCTCGTGTGAAGGCTGCCACAGTGAAAAACAAGCATCGAAAAGCGGCATTTCAGGCCATTGGCTAGGCGCCTGAGCCAGTAGCATACGCTGGGCTACATGGCTTCGGGTAGCATTATGCTACGCCGACCACCTTCCCACTGTAAAGGATATTGTGAACAGTTTCAGCGGCGGCGGCGTGTTAGTGAGCCGTGCAAAAGAAGCGGTGTGTGAACGGAACTGCCAAGACGTTTGCTTACGCTCAAAAATTGCTACGAATGCTTGAGTTATCTTGTTGAAAAATCTGAATCCACAAAGCCACAGTGTACGAAGACATTCTATCAATGGATTTCAAAGAAGATCCTTGCAACATCAAAGTTTATCTTCAAAAACGAATGCAAAATAACAAAGACCTAATGGTCATTTCCACTCAAGCCACTATTTACTTTTGCAACGATGTCAAGCAACATTAGTTTCTGTTTTTCGATGTTGAAAAATTACTTTACAAAGACCGCACCTTCAAACTTAATAACACTAGCCAACAAAATTTAAGAATTTTCTTGTGACCAAATATAAATGGGTGATTTTTGGTAGTATTTTTTCTGCTGATTACGAATAAATTTTTAAATTTCTCTAGCACGCACAGCTTTCTTGTTTTACAATGAAACATTTTTAAATCATTCAGTGTTTGGGGCCTGGTAAATTTCCTTGCGGCCCCAAAATATGGATTCTTTAATAATGTAGCCGCTTCTCTTCACTCCCCTTACTTTAACATAGAAATCTCGATGTGCATAACTTGGAAACATGACGTGATAGAAAAAATCTAAAAGCAGATTCGTATTCTACCTACAAATTACTACTAAGAACACTTTGTGTGGTCTTAGTTACAAAATGTGTGTTGACTAGTGTAATCAGTGTTGCCAGATTTGGTAATTTTTTTTAAAGCCCTTGTCCTTTGTTGGACATTATTAATAAAAATTAAACAATGCACAAAACAATGAAAACAAGGACAAATGCTTTAAAAAAATTTACCAAATCTGGCAACCCTGATAATAATGTTCTTCATTATCTTAAGGTGTATTACAATACTAGTGTTTAGGTAAATAATAATTATACAGGGTGATTCAGAATTCATTGTACAAACTTCTAGGGGTGATAGTATGGGTGATTCTAGGCAAAAAAGTTCATATGAACATGGGCCCGAATTTGAACGCTAACAGAGATATGAACAGAAATAAAAATGCCATCACTAAGATCAACATGTTAATAACTCAGATTTTATAACATCTAGGATGATGAAATTTGGGGGGATAATGGGGTACATAAAACTGTGTATAAAGTTAAAATTTGATCGAATTCCAAGGTGTAGTTTCAGAATTACGCATTCAACATCGTAATACAGTAGTGCTAACATGTGAGTACTAACCAGCGCGTGTTACGATATTGACTGGATAATTCGGAAACTACTCGTTTGAATTCGATCAAATTCTAACTGTGTACACAATTTTATGTACCCTATTATTCCTCCAAATTTCACCATCCTAGATGTTATAAAACCTGAGTTATTAACAAGTTGATCTTGGTGGCGACATTTTTATTTCTGTTCATATCTTAGTTAGCGTTCAAATTCGGACTCATGTTCATATGAACTTTTTTGTTTAGAAACACCCTACTACCGCCCCTAGAAGTTTGTACAATGAATTCTGAATCACCCTGTATACTGGAGATGAAGCTCCAAACATCGGGTAATGATTTTTCCATTGAAAAATGGAAGGAAAAATTCTGCGACCTGGATTCGAACCAGAAACCTCGACTGTCATGGTCGACGCCTCTACCAATTGGGCTATCGCAGACACCCGGACAGCCATGCTGTCACAAGGTGTCTTAAAGACAACCAAGTTGTCAAGGTTGAAAACCCAATGGGAGACAAACTTTCTGATGGTTGGATAGGAGAAATTCTCTATCTGTGACCCGGGTGCCCGCCTCCCATTGGGCTTTCAACCTTGACCACTTGGTTGTCTTTAAGCCACCTTGTGACAGCATGGGTGCCTGGGTGTCTGCGATAGCCCAATCGGTAGAGGCGTCGACCATAACAGTCGAAGTTCGTGGTTCGAATCCAGGTCGCAGAATTTTTCCTTTCATTTTTCAGTGGAAAAATCATTAGTGTGTAGAATATATATTATCAATAAATTCTGTTTTTTTTTTTCATTTGTTACGAATCATTTAACTTAAATTTCAGCGTACCAAAAATAAATGTAACTTTTTTCACATAAATGCAACTTTTTTCATTTTTAGTGCAACAAAAAAGTTGCCCTACTTATAACGAAATGTCGGTATTCCCCTTATTGGGGAGTGTTTGTCAAAATTTTAGATTAGTAGAAGATCGATAGACGATGAACAGAGTAGACGTTTTTCAGCTAAAAGAATAAGAATTTTTTTTATCACGAGTTCCCAAGTGCCCGAATGTTGGTGGAAATCTCGGAAAATAAGAAAACACAATACGAAAAATCTACTAGGAGATTTACTAGGAGAAATCATCGACATCACATCGAAAGCTGAATTGTGCAAAATTTCCTGCAATTTCCGACGGTGTAGAATTTTTATTTTTAAATTGCCGGCTTGGTGGCTGAGAATCTTTTACATGTATAAAAAATTAATTAGCCGGCTCGGTAGCCGAAAACGCTCTTGAAACTAGAGAGTCGCGGGTTCGATCCTACTGAGGTGATGAATGTTTATGTTTGTCTTTTTTCTAACAAGCTGGGAAGACCAAGCTAAGCCTCAGTAGGCTGATCCCTTGTAAGGCTGAAATTTCAAACAGATCCTTTATTTAACATAAACAAGTTATTAAACATCCTCGATGACGGAAAGGTAAAAGAGGAATAGAAAGTAATAAAGCAACAAAATTGCAACAGCGAATTTCGTGTATGAACCGAAACGAAGCGTCAGAGTGCGGAATTGAACTTAGGACCACCGAAAGCTCGAAAAATATGAATTCAAATTGCTTTTTTGGATGCCATTCAAGTAAGAGTGACGCAGGAATTATAGGCAATGTGGAGGAGGCATCTGAAAGGTCTTACAATGATCACTGATGCAAGAGAAATATACTTTTTTTAAAGCCAATAGCAGCATTTTTTATTTCAAAAGAAACGTTATAGAGGTGTTATTCAAAAGAAAGGTTTGTATAGGCTCGTTTTAAATGAACACTTACCATCACTGTAATCATATCCAGAAAACGTTACAGCCGTATTTGTTAATGTAGTTTCTTGCGTTTCGAATGTAAAACCTAATGTAAAAAGAATTAAATTGTTTTAAGAGATTTGTTCAACTTTAGTAATGAGTAAGATTCGAGATTGGTTTATTGGATTATTATTGGTTTTTGTTTGATTCTATTTTAAAAAGAAAAAATATGAACAAAACTATGAATTACCTTCCAACCAATTTTCTGTCACTTTTGTATGATTTTCTATAAAATTCAAAAAAAAATTAATTAATAAGAATTAAGATATAAGAACTAAGATATTAATAAATTAAGATTATAAGAATCAAGTATTTTTTTTTCATGTAATAAGTTTAATTTTGCAGTAGGCATTTAGTCACCGATTGTTAAATATTTTAAAGTGTTACAAATTACGAGGCGCTATCAAAAATTTCTGAACGCGGATTTTCGCGCGGGAATGGAGAACAGTATAGCGTTGTGCCATCTATTGGCGCTCTATGACTGTTCTAAGTAAAGCAGTCCTAATATTGTTTCAAGAGGGTTCAACTTTCGTGATGAGTTCTAAGATTCAGCATGATAAATGGCACTGCTTTGTTTATGTGATTTGCATTGCTGTTTCGCTGCTGAAAATGATCAATGTGGATGCTTCAAATTCTGCACCCTCCCTGTTCTCCTCAGTTGGCCATCTGCAACTTTTTTCTCTTCCCTAGAATGAAAAGTAAAATGAAAATCGCAGATTTGAAAAAATTGAGATACTCACTAGGAAAGGACGACTGTGCTGGAGAGTCTCAAAAAGGATGATTTTCAGAAAGCAATGGCAAGACCGCTAGTGTCATTGCATTAATATTAATACTGAGGAGACCTCTAAAATATTATTAAGTAAGTGTGTATCATTTTGTGCGATTAGTTCGAAAATATTCTGATAATACCTCGTAAATATTTCTTTGCGAAAATACATATTAAAAATATTTGTAATCTAATCACAAATTCTAACCTTCAGATGTGTTATTGTTGTGTTCTCCAAATGCAATTTTATATACATGGTCCACTATGAATTTAAAAAAAAATCAAAATCAGCAAAGTACTATCAATACATATTCTACATCCTCATCTTTATTATTATTATTATTATTATTATTATTATTATTATTATTATTAACCATATACATCCCAACTGTGATCCTCGTCGTCTGATTCTATTCCAGACGAGTTAGTTGCTGACGGTTCAGTTGTCGTTTCAGACTCGCTTCTTCGCTGACGGTGCAAGGCAAAATCCGTATTACTGTCTTCTGAAAAAAATTAATTAAAAAAATAAAAAATTATCAGAGTAGAATATAAAAATTAGTTAAGGCATCGTTATCCAACGATTTAAGGTTTTTAGCATCAAAATCTTGCAAGTAGTACCGGCTCGTGACTATAATAAGTAGAGGGGCACAAAACACAAAATTTCAGATTCTTAAAAGGCTTTCACGTACAAAAGTTTTAGCTTGATTTGTATTTGGAGCCTCGTGTCCCCTCCCGAGGCCTCAGAGGACTATATCAGTTTTAGTGTGTATTAGCTAAAATTTTAAGCAACAGATTATAAATACGACGGTTGGGGCATAAGTCATGGCAACTATTTTGTTTTGTGAGAATTCGACCGTGAGTGGAAAATGTGAAATATATAGATGAAAGGACAAGGAACGGAGGAAAGGAATGGACATTTAACAACACGGAAATATTTTGCTCTTCATGTTTATTAAGGTAGTTGATATAACGTTACAACTTTCATGTTCCAGAATCATTACAGCACACATATCCATTCTAAAGGGCCTCAAAGTAGTCCCCTGAACGTTCACAGTACACTGCTAACGATATGACAGGCGCCCATATCATCTGCTTCACCATTTCTCTCACCATGTGGAAATCTGGTCTTCTCCTGCTGCACAATACGCGTATTTGCAATGTCCATTCGTGTCCGAAGCTGTCTACCACGTAATGGTTCCTTACCGTCCGTATAAGGTCAAAATCACATGGAGAAAAGTCCGGAGAGTATAGTGGGTGCTCCAATTCTTACCAAAGCCAGCGGAGACCGGCTATATTGATATACGAGCGTTGTTCAATTCGGGTTACATCCATCCTGCACGGCGGTTGACTAAGAACTGATTTAACAATGTTCGCAATGCAACAAAAGGAAATCACAGAGCCATCTGGTGTTGTGGAAATATACTATGAATGAACGGTTTCCTCGAGACATATGACATTTTGTGATACCATCCCTTAGCTATGAGAAAACAAATAGTTGCCATGACTTATGCCCCAACCCTCGTAAAAAACATTTCAGGTTTATGGACTTCTGGTTTAAAATTTATAGCTTGATTTGAAAATTAGGCCGCATGGCCCCCTGCCAAGAGACTTATATAATTTTTAATATATATTAGCTAAATTTTTAAATACCACACAATGATTAAACAAAATTTCAGGTCCCTAGGCCTTTCCGTTCAAATGTTATAGCTTCAATTGTATTTGAGAACGCCAGGGGCACCGAGGGCTCTACCAGTCTCCTTGTATATTGTCTATAATTTTTAAGTAACGCACTGTAAAAATACAAAACTTCAAGTTCTTAGACCTTTTTATTATTCAAATGTTAGAGGTTGATTTGTGATTTGGGCTTCAGGGCCCCTGTCGAGACCTAAGAGGCTTAAATCAGTTTTTAGTGTATATTAGCTAAATTTTTTAGTAAACTACTATATGCATACAAAATTTCAGATTTCTAAGCCTTTTCGTTCAAACATTATAGCTCGGCGTTTAGGGTCCCAGCCAGGGCCCCAGAGGACTATATAAGTTTTAGTGTATAATAGCTAAAATTTTAAGTAACACATCATAAATGTGCAAGAATTCAGGTTTCTGGACCTCTGGTTCAAAAGTTATAGCTTGATTTGTGATTGAGGCCTCAGAGCCCCTGTCGAGACCCAAGAGGCTTATACCACTTTTTAGTGTATATTAGCTAAATTTTTAAGTAATTTTCTGTAAGTAAACAAAATTTCAGATTTCTAGACCTTTTTGTTTAAAAGTTGTAGCTTTGCTTGTGTTTCGGGCTTCTGGGGCTTTGCTGGGGCCTATATTACTTTTTTTGTATATTTGCAATATTTTTTTAGTACCACACAATGAATATACAAAATTTCAGGTTCCTAGGCCTTTCCGTTAAAATGTTATAGCTTCAACTGTATTTGGTGCCTCGAGGCCCCTGGCGGGTTCCTAGAGGCTTATATCAGCTTCCTTCTATATTTGCTAGATTTTTTATTACCACACTAAAAATATACAAAATTTCAGGTTTCTAGACCTTTCCGTTCAAAAGTTATAACTTGATTTGTATTTGAGGCCTCGGTGTCTTCTGACGGTGCCCTAGAGGCCTACATCACATTTCTTGTATATTTGCTATATTTTTTTTAGTACCACACTAAAAATATACAAAAGTTCAGGTTCCTAGGTCGTTCCGTTCAAATGTTATAGCTTCAATTGTATTTGGGGCCTCGGGACCTCCGATGGGGCCCTAGAGGCTTATATCACTTTTCTTGTATATTGGTTTTATTTTCTTAGAGCCGCACTAGAAATTTGCGAAATTTTAGGATTTTAGGCCTCTTTGTTCAAAAGATAAAAAAGGAACCATGAATTTCATACAAGTGGCCCCTGAGGGGCCCCGGGCCACCCTAGTGATTTCGTTAAATTTTTCGCACCGGGCCTAGGTGTGTACAAAATTTCAAGCCTCTAGATCAATCCTTTCAAAAGTTATTGCGTGTGACATACACAAATACAGAGTACATACATACATCTGTACCGTCGTTAATAGGGTTTTAGATGATACTAAAACCCTAAAAATGAATAGGAAACGGGTGTGATCTCAAAATGGTCAGTTAATTCAAATTAAACCTGATTGTATATGAATGATCTATCCCAATAAATAATATTTTTTCGTTATTACGTAAATTAGTTGATTTTTAATTTGTAAGTTGTAATCTATAAATCCCAGGTAAATGCAATGCGAAGCAAACGGTGTCGAAGTGAATACTGAAGAAGAGTAAAAACACGTTACGTTCTTCGACGAGTCAAGTTTCATACTGTTCTCCTACTGGTTCATGTTCAAAGAAACTTAGAATTCTAACTGTATAATTCCACACGTGAAGCATTTGATGATGCCATCATGAGTTGGACAGGCAATCATATTTTCTGCAGGCCTAATTTTCACCTTGAACGACTTTACAACACCATGAACAAAAACTTTAACAGCTAGACATTGTTTCACCCCATAGGATGACAAAGCCCCCGATCCATGTCGATGGCCATGACCATATAGGTTTGAGGAATATGAAGACGAAGTTAAAACATTTTCCCTGAGATCTCAACGCACTGAACAAGTTATTGGTTTGTTTTAGAAAACAGCACTCATTTACTACCTCCCAGCATCTCTCAAGGCACTTGAGTACCTTCTACAGCTTGACGAATGGTATAATTTCCATTAATCAATGCGCAGCATTTGTATGCTTTCACTCGCAAACGGATCTGAAGTTAATTTTTTTGCTTGTGTTCACTCTAAGAAAAGATGAAAAAAATTGAATCTATCGATTAACTGCAACTATTTTAAATACTGTTATTTATAATAATTACCAAAAATGTGTTTGCACAGTCAATCATTTTATTTTATTACATTAAATGGCGCGTACCTATTATCAAAAACTGTGCGTGCATGTCAACGCAAAAGATTTTCTCCCCTTTCGGTTTGAATTTATTTTTACCAGCTTCTTTCATTTCATTATTTAAACAAAAGTTGTCATTTTTACGTATTGGTTTCCTGTCGTAAATATGGCGTGATAGCCTTCTATCACGCCAAATGCTGGGGTCTGTGTTTTGTCATCGCATCTGCAATACTGTCAAAAACCATAATTGTGCATTTTTGCTATTTGCAAAAATAATGAACGATAAAATAATTGCAAATCGTACCACATTATTATAAGAAATTAAGAGAAAATTTACGGCTATTAAGCAGCAGGAAGCTACGTTACACCTTTCAGTCGAGTTCGAAAATCGGCCAGATTCGACTACTGTGATGGGTGCGGCATCTAATAATAACCGTCTATGGGTGAAATGTTATAAATAATTTTGATGAAAAACAATGAACAGATAATAAATACAAGCTACTAAATGGTTCAGGTGACTTTAATACAATTTAAAATGTAATAAAATGTATCAGATGAAAGGTTAATGAAATTTAGGCATTATTGCATTTTTTGCAACTTGATACAACAGCTTTCGATAATTTTCTGAACTCAGATTGTCCATTCATTTTCTTGCCTTCATCGATTATTCTTTTTATGGATAAACAATATCTTAATTTCATATACAATTTTTTTTGTTTGTTGTAAAGAAAGGGAAAGATATGGGAGGACGGATATACCCAAATAATTTTTGAACGGCATAATAAAATTCCTGTAGAACAAATATGAGTGTTCATCTAAAATGAAAATTTGAAATTGGCTATTTTGGAGCAAATTTTAAGGCAATTACTTAAGAACCTTCTGAAGGGGCTGGAAACGAGAAGGAACACGAACTGAAATAGAAGTGAACGTCGATTAGATGCAATCTGTCCGCTTCGTAAAATCGATTTCGCGAGAGAAATGGCGGGAATTAGATTTTACAGGAAGTTGTTGCACTGATAAATTATTCATTTACTGAGAGGTTAATGTACTCTTTTTCCACTGGGTTTAAATATTCCATCCGAACATCCGAGAAGAAAATGTGATCACATCGAGATAATGAAGACAAAAAAAAAAAAATAATAAAAGGCCATTCATTCATTTGTGGAAAAAAAAAGTTCGTTAATAATTTATCCTACGCATTAAGGTTTTAAAATTATAAAAAATAACTAAGTCTCAGACACGCATATTTCCTTGAAAATTGTTAAATCGTTATAAATAGCCGAAAGTATTCATCACTTATAATGCAAGATGTGCACAAAAGCTCGCACATTGAGCATTTGTAATATAAGTGGCATAAACTTCGATAGTTCTTCCTTCATCCACGGTAATATTTGTCATTATACTCCGTAGCCACGAGAAACAAAATGACTTAGTTTCGAATCTGCAATCCGAAACATTGAATCATGATAATGTTTTTAGATGCAACCAATAAATAAATATTTTATATAGTACATAAACCTTTTATTTATTTATCAAAGGACGAGTCTACAGAATCATGTACATCGGTAATACTGAATAAGGGCTTAGAATAACTGAAGTATAAAATATAAGCACGAGTATCGAGTCTCTCGAAATGTCGAGTAAACATTGTGTCTATACTGAAGGTTCCTTCCCTTACTCGCGTCTGTGGTCAGAATCGAATGCGGGACAACAAACACGACACGTGTAAGCTTTTTGCAGTATCTAAAATCTTAAAAAGAGTGTATTTTGTGTGACGAAAATTAAAATTATCCACCCGTAATGCTCTTTTTAGCCGGAAAGTTATTCCTAACTATAGAGAGGAAGGAATTTGTAGAAATAAATTAAGCACTTCAAAGTACATAGAAATTATGCAACCAGGGCGTAAATTGTAGATAAGTTGAAGACTTCAAAAACCATCAAAAGATCTAAATGTTTCAAAATAATAAATTATGAATTAAATTGTGAAATATAAAATATATTTATTATAATGGAAATAAGTTTATTCCAATACACCAGGGCATTTGAAGGATTGAGTCCGCCACGTCCGCCAGGAGATCAAAACAATTGGGTTCTTCACCACAACATAGCGCCCTCTCACACGTCGCTCGTCGGTAAAGTTTTGCTTAAGTCCAACGTGGCAACAATGCCCCAGCCACCCTATTGCCCCGCCTAGTCTTCATTCAAAACGCTGAAAACAAAACAGTAGGCCATTACATGGCTAGGTAAGAGAGCGAAGTATAGTTGCGCTATGTGTTGCCGCACATTAATATATTTCATAATATCTCTGTAGTAAAGATTTAAACAAGAATGATTTTACCGCCAAAGCGGATAAAGGGAGCACATTTTCGTGTTATAGCATCATACATGGTTATATAGAATTAACCAACATTTTAAAACACTTTAGAAAAAATATATAAATATGAAAACTAAATTGTAAATTACTATTTATGTAAACAATTGTATAGAGAGAATATGAACAAATAAACTTGAAGAACTGAAAGGTTAAATGAAGAGTGAAGTTATTTATTATATATTTGAACAAATAAAAAATTTTTAATTTGTAGGCATTCCCACATAATGTTAAACGAAGTGAGCCTCAATTAGTGAAGCATTATGTGTAAGCATATATTATTTTTTCATATTCAATTGCTAAAGTGTTTCTATGTTACCATCTACTATTGAAGCAAGCGATTAACTACTAATAATTAGCAATATGTCTCACAGCATTAAGTTTTATATACTATTAAGCCTAACAGCAATATGCTCTTGATACAAATAAGCTATGGATAACAATAGGTCTAACAACTCGTAAGGAGTTGGTTGATATATTATACGCCATATCTTAGCACTGACAGTTTCCAAAGGTAACATATAGCACGATTAAAACATGTACTACTAAACAATTCCGACTATCATTATTTACGCGTTATATTCACTCATAACACATTGTTACGAGTTGTTTGATGTACGACATGCCATATCTTAGCATTAAAAGTTCAGACAGTAACTAATGGTATCAAATAGTACCATTAGAACACGTGCTACAAATGCACACTTTTTGCCAAACCTTCCTGATTTTCACCGACATGCACCCACTTGGATAGATTTACACTTTCGTGCACACTTTTTGCCAAACTTTCCTGATTTTCACCGAAATGCACCCAAATTGGTGAATTTACACATTCGCGCACACTTTTTGTGTGAATATAACGAATTGTCAGTATCATTATTTACTCGTTATATTCACTCATGACACGTTGTTACGAGTTGTTTGATATATCACCTGCTATATCTTAGCATTGAAAGTTCCAGTAGTACCATATGGTGCCATTAGGGCACGTGCTATTAACCAATTCCCATTATCATTATTTACGCGTTATATTCCCTCGTGATACGTTGTTACGAGTTGTTTGATATATTATATGTCATATCTTAGCATTGAAAGTTTCAACAGTACCATTTGGTACCATTAAAACACGTACTATTAAACAATTCACACTATCTTTATTTATGCGTTATATTCATTCATGAGAAATACACGTGCACGTGCCACTAGACCAATATCTGCTATCACTATTTTCTTATATATTCGTTCATGAGACGTCGTGACGATTTGTTTGATATATTACATGCCATATCTGGTTATAGGAAATTGTTAAGGAGGTATCATAATGGTACCATTAGAGCACGGATCTATTCCGGCTATCTCACGTTCGTACTTGTTCGTGCTCTGTCCCATAGTAATGGATTGGTGAAAACGGAGTGTAAAAAAGTTAATTCGTTTTCAAGTTATCGTAATAAATAATAAGCTCCGTACGAATAATAAAATTCTTTTGATATAGAGATCGTTCTCCCCTTTCAATAATCGTCATCCAAGTGCATCCTCCATGCGCACCATCACATTAACGTTTAGAGCACGCGCAGACCCGAACCGGATGTGCTCACTACGCCGGGTACCTCTGCTAGTGTGCTAATAAAAACTATTGCTCTTACAACAATGGTCACGTGTCTTTTCAGTTCCGGCGTGTGCTTCAAGCTGGCGCCAACAATGGTTAAACGTACATCAACAATGGAAAACTGTTTCTGTAACAATTTTTGGTGTTTTCGCATCACGTTTTTTGTAGATAGATGTCCAGCCTTAAAATATTATCATCTTAAAAAAAATGTTCACACTGCATTATTCTTATTTGCATAGGTGTAAACAGTGGAATGTAGGGTCCTCATATAATCGGACATCTCTTTACGTCAGAGAGTTTCTTTCAATTCCGAATAAAAGCAATGCATTGTTAGTTCTACCTCCCTCATTTATCCGGACAAGAGAGTGTACTTTGATAAACTATCAATACGAGAAAGGTGAATAATAACAATAATAAGCTTAACTATGATTTAATATTGATTTAACATTTCTTTTTGATGACACTACCGAATAATAAAAACTTCGAATTGCCGATGAGATTACTTACGAATATGAGCCGATGAGATTGCACTTCTCGTCTCTCGATGATGCTGGAAACAAAGAATAATTGATCATTTTAATAAGAAAATTTCGAACGAATGTCAATATTGAAATGAATTAAGTTTAAATTATTCTTTGCAGTAGACATATGAATATTAGGACCAGAAACAAGGATTTAACTGATGAGTTATAACACGAGATGAATTTTTTTCTGATTATATTAAAATTTATTTTTATAAAACGGTTTTGTAATATAAGCCTTGCATAAAAATTGACAAACTCCAGATGTATTTGATTTTTCAATCCTGAAAGTAAATACAGTATTATGAAACTCAAATGTTCTGAGTACAGAAAAAGTCTGGCATGCTGTTGCAAAGCCCCGTAAAAAAAACAGCATACCAGTGGATGGGCGAAACGGTTGGGCGTTTTGTTTGTGACAGATAACGTTCATGCTTACATCAGCGTTAAACGATTGGGCATTAAGTCTGACGTGGTCACGGCTCTTTTTGCCTATCCTTCCAGAGCATCAAACCGCATTCTACATAGCTTTTTCCTTTGGAGTTATACGAGATAAGGTTTACATGCCTTATTTTCCTAGAGACATACGAGAACTTCAAAGAATCATGCAGCAGTTGCAACCATCGACTCTTAGGATTGATGTTTGTCGAGTCGCCAGGGGAGAGCATTTCGAACATTGGTAGGTAAAAACTTGGATATTTACTCCGTTCACTACGATGCCTCCCTTTCTAGGATGATACGCTGTACAGTGTGATACACAGTTCATGACTCATATTTTAAGCGTACAGTTTTATAATACACCAGAATAGAAAATTACAAGACAGAATTTATAATACACCAGAATCCACACATGATATTATATTTTAGATATACGAGGTCTGTTCAAAAAATACGTAGACTGACGTCATAAAACAAAATATACTTTATTCAGAAGTTACACATCTGGGTCCCCTTCAAAGTACTCTCCTCCCCGACGCACACACTTATCCCAACGGTGTTTCCACTTTTGGAAACAGTCCTGGAACGCTTCTTTTGTGATGTCCTTCAGCGCCTTCGTCGCATTTGCCTTTATGTCGGGAATCGTCTCAAATCTCCTTCCTTTCAAAGGTCTTTTGAGTTTGGGAAACAAGAAGAAGTCACAAGGAGCGAGGTCAGGTGAGTAGGGTGGATGAGGAAGAACAGTGATCGAGTGTTTGGCCAAAAACTCTCGAGTTCTGAGGGCTGAATGGGCTGGAGCGTTGTCGTGATGAAACAACCAGTCACCTCTCGTCCACATTTCTGGCCTTTTCCACTCGTCCAGTGGCAGTTTTTCCGAGTTTAACACAAAATTTCACAGCAACTCTTTGCTCGTTCAAGTCACTCATTCTAAAAATCCGCCAAACGAAAAAAAAACCTTCACAAACAACCGCGTAGCTAATCAACCAATACTGATATTTGCAATCAAAAAACTGCCTTGTAATCAGCGGATCTGTCAGAAGATGGCGACACCAAGCGATTTTGATTGGGACCAACAGGGCCCGCGCAATTCAAACAGTCTACGTATTTTTTGAACAGACCTCGTATTTGCAGTTATTCGCATTGTTATTAAAGGTTTTCCTTTATAATTGTGTCCTCTTTTTTATAATTGAAATCTCATTTAACTCTGAAGAAGGTAAATTATTTGATCAAAATAGTCTAGTGGACTCAATGCAGTCGACTTCCGCCAAAAGGGTTCTGTGAAAGCTGCAGTTACGTATTGCCGTTAATTACACCTTCCAGAAGGAATGGACTAATGAGGGCGTCGTATGCGACTTCATCAAAAATTAAAATCCTTTGATGATCGTAGCCAATTATTAAATTTTAATGCCTGTTAAAATCTCAGGCAGTTGAGATTCACAGATCCAAACACATGAAATTAGCCTCGTCAGCCCAGAATATTTTCCGAAAAACGTCGGGTTCATCTTCCAATTTCTGGAACCATTCTTCCCCAAACTGAATACACCGGTTGAGATGTCTTCGTTCAGAGCATTTACATTGTAATTGGCGGGATGTTGCAGATGCAACTTCATATCCGTAAACATTTTCCGTTTAATATCCACAATTTTCGAAAGTATGAAGAGAGATTTGGAGTTTCATGGAGAACTGGCCACAATGATGATTACAACCGTCTCTAATAAACCATACAGTGGCGGATCTACGTCACTACCAGTTTGTTAGACTTCGAATTAATTCATGCTACCGTCTTTGTTCTTTTTATGTTATTGCATCTTAATTGTTCAAGCCAATTTTTAAACGCTGTAGTTTTACAAAATATGAGTTGTGAACTCTGAATCACCAGTAGAATATTAAAGTGCCGAAAAAAATTATATACAGAAGTAAAAAATGAATCTTAAGTCTATTATCAATATGTTATGAATTCCAAATTAACAAAATTTCTTTATTTAATAGTGCTTCTTTTCTATTTATGTACAAACTTTGCATAATTTTCCTTGCGGTTAGGAACTGGTAGCACTTATAAATTCAACGACTTCCTGGGCAAAGGTTAAAAGGCTATTTAACTGTTCATATAACAAAAGGCAATTTTCGAAAACAAAGGCGATATCTCAATAAAGCGAAAATATAAAATTTTATATGTGCGCAAATAATCCTTTGCTTGTCAATTATTATTTCTTGAAATATTGACCAACCAACTTCGGACCCATTGCAAATATCAAAAATATGCTTTTGGTATACATTAGTATAATTTTAGTTAAAGAAAACGGCGACTAGTTCAAACATTTTACACAGTATGCTACTATGCTTATACTTTTTTTTCCATAAGGAGACTATAATTAGCTATATAAAGGCAAAGCGTAATGTTAAATTCATAATAAATTAGATGGATAAAATAAAAATCCAACGATAAAAGCAATTTAAGAGGTATCATTTAAGTTAAATGTAAAAGAAAATAAAACGAAACTTTTAAAAAGCTATAATTTCACCAGTTCTTCATTAATCTTCTTAACAAACCTTGGCAAGCGTGACGACTGAGGTCGACCATAGGAGAAAGAAATGGAGAAATTGTAACCAGGCAAGAAGATGAGAGAGATTCATTTCCTCAGGTGTTAACTCCGAACATCATGGATTCTTCAGCTTCTCAGTTTAACAAGAGCTATTTTTACGATCCTAACAGAACAATGGTTTACGAGAGACCTATATTAAAGACTTAGAAAACCTCTGACCTACATTAAAGTGAGAGAGACAGAAAGAGAGAGAGAGTAAAAAGCAAAACGCTTGCATTTAAAAGTGAAATAAACTCTCGCTATGGGACATCGAAAATGATACTGAGAAAAAAAGACATCTAAAAGAATTTTCTAAATAAAAAAATATTTAGAATGCGGAGAAGCAGAAATATGTCTGGAAATTCCTTTGATTATTTGAGTTAGTTCATCAAGACTTCCCTGCTGTTATTTTTGTTTTTACCAATTAACGTTTTCTATTCGCAATGTATATAACTTCTCAAGTATCACTAATTTAGAACAGCCAATAATTTTAATCTAAAATTCAAACTCGTTCTAAATTAACATGCTTCCTAGGCTTCTCATAAGGAGGAATACGAATCATTTCCGTAAATAAAACGCTTTTATGCAAGTGTTTCCACGATATTTCTACTGAAAAAATAGAAAAAATAAAAGGAAAGCTTTTTATATTTTAGAAACTAATAAAAGTTTTCCTAAGAATATTTCTAATGCACGACGGCATTCAACGCTTTCATTCAATTGCTTCACACGTATAATCTGTGTGAAGGAGTTCACAAGGATTGCAGCTATAAAATACTTATTTAATACTAGCTAATACCCCCGGCGTTGCTTGGGCCCTTTTTTGATGAAAATTTGCAATATCTGAACATGAATGTACAGAATGAAAAAGCTTACAATTAATACAGTAAAAATTCATGGCAAACTATGGCTCTCTAGCGGTTCTACACGGCTTTGCTCGTGTTGGAATACTGTGTATAGAAGAGTGAGTTTTAAGTAGTCCCGGAGAAACGATGTGTAGAATATTGTATGTGGTTTCGGCAGTTATATATAACTTTGACTTGCATTACATGTTTTAATGTACGTTATATATAACTATTTGATTGGTTGAACCAGCTACATTTTCTCTAATTCTATTTATTACCATATCATTTTTAGAATTCTGTGTTGCTGTCACCATTGTTCGATAGGCGGCCTCAATTTTTTTCATGGGGCTTGCACTTTCTCTTCTTGGGTGGCGGTGGATATACACCACAATTTTTTTCTCCGTCCCCAACAATGGTACGAATGAGAAACTTGAGATGTACATTCTTTGAAGTTTTCGGAGTGCGCGCGCAAAGTCTCCGTTTCTTCCGACAGATAGCATACGTTACAAGCAGTGTGTCGTCATTGAATTTCTCACTGCGGAGCAAGAAACGGTTGGAAACATTCACAAACGTTTATGCGCAGTTTACGGAGCATCAGCAGTCGACAGAAGTAAGGTTACTCGCTGGGCATAGAGGGTGAGGCCATCAGAAAGCGCTTCGGCGGAGCTCCAAGATTTGCCGCGGTCGGGGCGGCAATCCTTGGCTGTCACACCTGACAAGATGCAAAGAAAAATTTTGACGGTTGGCCAGTGTTACCCCAATCACCCTACAGCCCTGACCTAGCGCCGTCAGACTTTCACTTGTTTGGGCCATTGAAGAATGCCATTCGTCGAAGACATTTTGAGGATGACGAACAGGTGATTCGCACAGTGAAGACATGGCTGCGTGAACAGAACAAGGACTGGTACCGACAGAGCATACACGCCCTTGTGTTTCGCTGGAGGAAGGCCATAGAACGGGACGGAGATTATGTGGATAAATAGGAAGTGTGGAAGAAACTTTGTTCTTTCGTGTGTATAAGTTTCATTGTGTTCAATAAATAATGGTTGAAGAAAAAAAATTGTGGTGCATTACTTTCTGGGCTACCCTCGTACATGAGCGTTTGTGTCTGTGTGCTCTCCAATTCCGACAATCTAAATGGGATTCTTTAAGACACATAGTGACAGTATGCTCTACAAGTGACATTGGTAGAGGCGTCGACCATGACAGTCGAGGTTCCTGGTTCGAATCCAGGTCGCAGAATTTTTCCATCCATTTTTCTAATTCAGTGTTCCCAAACTGGGATTAGTCAAAATTTTTCTGTAATGGTGGATCATTGTATTGTATGCATATATAGGGTGATTCAGTCAATTTCTAACCATTTCAGTACTATGATTTATTGACCCATTAATGTTTACAAACTTAGCATTTCAGTATGATATTTTAGGCAGTTCGGAGTTTTTATTCCCGTGGAAAAGTCTTGATGATATGCTCAATGTGGCCACCACGAACGTTTTGAACTGCTCACAGCCGAATGGTGAAGTTGTTCATAACTCTATCCAGGATTTCTGCATCCACACGGTGCAGCAGTCGACGATGCTTTGTCGCAGCTGGTGTAGGGTTCTTGGTGCTGCAGTGAACACACTGTCTTTAAGGAACCCCCAGAGATAAAAATCACATGGGTTTAGGTCAGGACTCGTAGGGGGCCAAAGAAAGCCACCCCCGAATCGATCTGGAAACGTGTTTGAAATGACACGATTTCCGAATTTCTGATTGAGAATGTCTAGCACTTCATTAGTGGTGTGAGGCCTAGCCCCATTGATGTCGAAGCGGTATACGCCTCCTTCGCGGTATAGAAGGTTTCCAACATGTTAAGGTAAGCCTGTGACGTTACGGTGCCCTCAAAAAAGAATGGACCAATGATGCCTCTTATGGAAATCGCGCACCAAGACATAACTTTTCGTGGATGAAGAGGTGACTTATGGATCTCATAAGGGTGCTGGGAACCCCAAAAACGAACGTTATGTTTATTAACGTCACCTGACAGATGGAAGAAGGCCTCATCTGACACCCACAGGTTGTCCACAATGTCCTGATTGGCTTCCATTTCTGCTCCAAACTCCATCGCAAATTGTTGTCGCTTCTGTCTTCCAGTGTCTGTTAATTCCTGATAAACATGGATCTTATACGGGAACAGGTGTAAATCCTTTCTCAAAACTCGCCACGTCGTGGTATACGACAGCCCTTCTTCAATGGATAGGCGGCGAACAGATTTTTTGATAGGGGAATCGACCAACCTTGTGCGAACATTTTCGACAACTTCGGCCGTTCGAACATGAGCTTCGCTCCCGCCTTTTTTCTTGCCTTTAACACATCCAGTGGCACGAAATTGCTTGACAAAATCCATGATTGCTTGCCTGCTCGGTGCGTCTCGACACTTACACTTGGTAAGAGAAAATTGAAATTAAAAAGTTCAAAAATAGAATTCAGTTATTGGAAGCTGCGAAAGAAATATGGGAAGGAATTCCAATCGAACGTTGCGTTGCTTTGGAACTATAATTAAAGTTTTTGCTTATTCCCCAAAATATTGATTTTCTTTAAAATTGTGTCATTAGTCCTAAACTTATGGCTAGGTAAAAAAAAGTCAAGCTACTAGCAAAACAAGAT
Organism: Rhysida immarginata; assembly: GCA_023313115.1. Classification (NCBI taxonomy): domain Eukaryota; kingdom Metazoa; phylum Arthropoda; class Chilopoda; order Scolopendromorpha; family Scolopendridae; genus Rhysida; species Rhysida immarginata. Next base: position 155,243 of record JAHWFO010096242.1, on the reverse strand, counting down.
GCCTTACCTTGGTCTTACAAGAATGAAAATTTTGTTGAAATAAAATTATTTGTGATGCAAATGAAGTGTATGAATGGTTTGTTCAACATGTAATTCCTCTCATGTTACAATGTACAATAACAATAAAAGAAATATGAGGTTTATTCAAATGGTCCCAAAACATTTGTCCGCCATTGTGTCGATGGATGAGAAAATTCATAATGTATGGGATTAAAGTGACCCGCGTTCGGGAGTTAAACAAAAGCTCCCGTTCGAAAAACAGTTGACAGTCTCCCGAATGTTATCTCGGGGCAATGCTCCGAGAATCCCCACCAGTACACTCGCTATGGGAAAACGATCGGGAGCAGAAAGAGGTACAACGGACAACGCTTCGAGCATAAAAATAGAAGGGAAAACGGAATCGGCATATGACAGGGAAGGAACCTGATTAGTGAACGAAGCCAAACGATATCGAGTGGATATTGTAGGTATTACCTCTACAAAACGTCCGGTTTCAGAAACAGTCCGATTTTTTAAAGCTTTTCCTTATTGTCAGAACATGGAACAAAATCCCGCATCACTCCCGTTTTATTATAATGAATTGCCACTTCTCATATGGAATATATCTCTATACTATTTTCCTAAAATTACAATATTCTACTTAAGACCTTACCAAACAAGTATTCATACTTAGAAGTCCTGAAAATTACATGCGATTTATCCTTTTGAAATGCAGTAATTTAAATTAAAAATTGATTAAATTATTAAACAAGGAATATACAGGGTGTCCGAAAAATCTTTCCCTGATTACTATGGACATGCCGTGTACTTAATCATAAATCATAAAGCCATAAATTTACAAGGAGAGTATGTGAAAAAATGCGTTTTTATAGTTTAAGAATTAAGAGGTAAATGTGGTGGATTTAAAACAAACCCTAAATGTAAAATTACATTATTAATTGTCGCCCCCTAATATATGTACGAGGGTGGGCTGAAAAGTAATGCCTCCATGGCTGTACCTTTTTTATTTTTTAACCGATTTTCAAAATTCTTTTTGTATCTGATACTCACATTTCTCCTGTATGTAATGCACTATTCACTTTTCGACATAGTCCCCATCCCTTTCCACGCATTGTACCAACGCGTGACTAGTCGGGTGAACCCGTCGGAGGGGAATTCCGGGGTTGTTGTCGACACCAAGACCGAACGGCAGGTTTCACCTCGTCGTCAGAACGCAACTCATGCCCCTTAAGGTGCTCTTTCCTCTTTGGGAAGTGGTGAAAGTTGCAAGGTGCAAAGTCTTTCATTTTTGAACTGCAGTTTTTCATCTTTGAACTGTAGGCGCTGCAACCCCCTCTGATGTGTGGCGATCGTGTGCGGACGGACGTTATCGTGCTGCAGAAGAGGATCCAAAGCTGCCATTCAATCCTCGTGTCGACGACAACCCCGGAATTCCTCTCCGACGGGTTCACCCGACTAGTTACGCGTTGGTACAATGGGTGGAAAGGGATGGGGACTATGTCGAAAAGTGAATAGTGCATTACATAGAGGAGAAATGTGAGTATCAGATACAAAAAGAATTTTGAAAATCGGTTAACAAATAAAAAAAGTTACAGCCATGGAGGCATTACTTTTCAGCCCATCCTCGTATATTTCCTTATAAGTTTTCTTTTTTATTTTAAGAATATTGTCGTCTACATACCATTATAAATATTATAGCGAATCTTCAGTATCTGCAAAAAAAGAATATCATAGTTTATTAATAAATATGTATTCTCATAAGATTTCTACATACAAGTTAGTTAAGTTTATCGATAATTTATTTGAGTCCTGCTTTTATGAGTGCTATAAAAATCTTCAATACATCGTAAACAAGAAATTATAGATAAAATGTACACTGAAATTAGACTGAGTGAAACTAAAGAGCAGAAAGAACGTGATTCTTGGTAATGTATCAGTGAAGTAAATTTTCTTTTATAAAAATGACAGAATTTCATTTAATTGCACTTTGGAAACTCCTGTCTTTGTCGTATTGCTCCGCGGAAATATTTGCTGGTATGTAATGTTACGTACACTATTACGAATTTTTAAGACTTACATAATTTAAATTTTTCCAAATCGTCATAAAATGTTGTTTACGAGCTGTTACAAAATGTATTTGCTTCATAATAGATTTTTTTTTAATAGGAAATTTTATACCTGAATTAGGACCAGAACGGCGATGCCGTAAGTGATTTAATTACCCTTCCCCAAACTCACCTACCCTTCAATTCTAATATTGAACTTAAATTTCGAGGTTGTGGACTGTCTAATCATCCGTATTCGAGAATAGTTGGCGGCGAGGATGCTAAAACGGACGAATTTCCATGGCAGGTTGGATATGTGTATTCTTAGAAGTTGATTCATTCTAATTTATTTCAGCCTAATGATTCCCGTCCAGTAATAGAGTTCACTTACGTGATGCAAAGTGGGAAAGTCACACTTGTTTTAGGATGCATTGCATAATAAATAACAATAACTGATGTAAATACAGAGTGATCCAAAAGTCGGCAACATCGAAATACGACGGTGAATCAAAAAGTTAGTTACATTCTGAAACAGTAAAATCAGATGTAAGTTAAGATACCATATACGCATTCTGAGGAAATGTGCATCATTTTATTCACTTTTCTACATAATCACCCAACAGTTGTAAACACTTGCCTGAACGTGAAATTAACTTTTCCATGCCGCTGCGGTAAAAATCCGCCCCAGCGTTTCTCAACCATGTCAGCACTGCGTCTTTGACGTCGTCATAAGTGCGGAATTGTTTTCCTCCCAGGTCGCATTTCATTTTCCCGAACAAATGATAGTCACATGGGGCTAAGTTGAGACTATATGGTGGATGTTGCCACAACTCCCATTTAAACGCTGACAGCAGTTTCCTGACTTAAGGTGTAGCATTGTCGCGCAGGAGAATGATCCCCTTACTCAATTTCCCCCGCTGTTTTTTCTTAATCACTTTTCTCAGATTTCGGAGCGTCTGGCAGTACGGGGCTGCGTTGAATGTTCCGCGAATCTCCAACTTGGAGTGTACAACCAGTTGCTGCGCCATGACAATACTCTTGCATACGCAGTAAACGCGTGGCAACTCTTTAAAAACGGCGAACGATGTCGACGCTCTTCGACCACAGATGGTGCTGAGTGTAACTTACTTTTTGATTCACCCTCGTAATAAAATAATAAAAACCACACGACATTAAGTAATATAAAAATTTTAAAGTAGCCAAAGAAACCTTTCAACTATTACAATATTTACAGACAATCGAATTTGGATGTGCGCGACTTCTGGATCACCCTGTATTAAGACACATAACTTTAAATTGATAGGTCTGAAATAGAATAATTTCTCATGCCATTAATTTTCCGCCGTACATTACTCATAGAAAACACACAGGAACAGAACGTACCAACATACCACCTGAAACGCTTTCTTACAGGAAATGTTCAAAATGCCCTCTTGGTTACGTCTAGTTAGAATGTAGTCGTAATTCTTAGGTTCCACCACCAATGTTGTTTCTTCCAACTGATATGCAGTAAGTCACATCTTCGGGCGCAGTGAGCCCACTAGGTACACTGCATTAAAAGAGCTTCATGTATTTATAACTATAAAATCCTTCCTTCTTTTTTTCTATCTGCACAATCGCTGAGTTACCTGTCGGGCGTTTCGCTTTTGCGTTTTTGAGGGTTTGGCGTTTTTTGTTGGAGTTTCGTCTGTTTGGTGTGTGTGTTTCTTTGGCGCTTCTGTTTCTGGGAGTTTTTCGTTTTTCGTTTTGATGTTGTTGTTTTTTTTTTTGGTTTCCTTTTTTTTTTGGGAGGGGGGGGATTTTTTTCTTTTTTAGTGCTATTTGTTTCTGCATTTTTTTTGTGTTTTTTTTCTATTTTGTTTGTTGTGTTTGCTTTTGTTCGTTTTTTCCGTTTGTTGTGCGGGGTTGCTGTTGCTGTTTCCGGTGTCGGCGTTTGTGCATGGGTTGCTGTGCTGTTTGGAGTTCTGTTGTTTTAGTGGGGTTTTTTTTTCTGTGGAGCTTCAGGTGGTTGCTTTAAAAGTTAGTATTCATTTTTTTTGTTTTGTGTGCTGGTTTTTGCTGGCTGTGCGATGGATAGGTGTTTGTGTGTGTGTGCGCGCGCGCGTGTGTTTGAAAAAGCGGAGTTTGGGGGGTTCAGCCCCCCACTTTAGGAAAAAAAAACCCAAAAAAAAACCTCTCTTGAGTGTTTGCGCTGCTGAATGGTTAGTTTGTTTCATCCATTTTCTTTGTGGAAATGCTTTTCATGTTGAAATACTTTCGTTTTTTGTTTTTTTTTTTTAGCGTGGCGAGAGCTGTTCTTGTGAGATTGAAGTTTTTGAATTTGTGTGGTTTGTGTTGCGTTCGCGCGTTACAGGTTAGTATGGTTTTGTTTTTTGTTTTGATTGTTTGGAGTTTTTTGTTTTGAGTGTTAATGTTGTTTTTAAAATTCGTTTGGTTGGTTTGTGAAGTTTCATTTTCGGGTTAGGGGATTCTAAAGTTTTGCGTTTTTGAGTGTGCGGATTGTGAACTTTCGGCGTTGCGATTGTGCAGATAGTAAACATTAACCTTCAAATCATACTTTTTGTTAATATGGTCGCTTAAATGATTAAATTATACAAAAATAAACATGATAAATATAATAAACAACGACATTATAATTATCAAACAGAGTTTGAATAAACAACTTAATGGAGTAGAAATTTCTTAAAGGGTGGAAGGTGGATAAATTCGCAAGTAAACAACTAATTCAAGTTTTATTTATAGTTTATTTTATTTCATCAAGACATCGTTATAGATTATACAGTATACTCTTTAATAAACCCATCAAGGAAAGTCTACTTCCCCGACACATTCGCTTTAACGATTAATAGTGAATCATCATCACTGTATCAAAATCGCAGGAAGGAAAGAAGTCGTGATTTCGTTCACAGGTAAAAATCACTGATATCAAAAAATCACTTTTTTTGAGAGCTATTTAATATGGCAACAGGTTCTGCCATCTACGGGGGCAAAGGAGAGTAAAATGTGAGAGCCGTTACAATTAAATCAGTTGCGTTCGATCGAAGGTTAAACTAGGACCATCCAATCATCTGGTTAAATGATGATTGAATGACCCTGGTTAAACTGACTTGAAATGGTCCTTTTCTTTTTGATGACAAGTACTCGCCGATTGTTTCTCCGTTCGTCGCCAGGTGACGTACGATAAAGAAGAAGAGGGAAACGAAACCGAACTTCAGATTTTCAATCCCCTTTAAAAACCCATTTTTTTCTCGACGTAAATCTCCCTCTTGAACATACACTCTTTTAAACTATTTACTGTTCAGGAAGAAAAACAGTTTCCTGCAATCGTATCTTTCTAATTTTTTCCAGTATTTTCTCTTGAGAATTTTTTCTTCTTGGATTTCCTTTATGTGCTCTTGCGATTGCCAAGGCTACTGATCTTGAATAAAGGACACATTAAGGATGATGTTATACATAAGGCCCTGTAGACACAGTGCCTAGAGCCTACGAAATTAAAAATTGAATTGACTCTAAAGTAACAGTTCTCGTATAACCAGCATAGCTCACAGAATCCCTGAAGCACGCAAACCCACGGTGAGGGGGAAGAAGGAGGGCATCCACAGAGGAGATTACAATTTACATTGGTTAATTGGTGAATCACTAATTCAATTAGAATGTGTTAAATTTTCTTAGAAGGTACTTAAAAACGTTAACTTAAAGATTATATTATAAAAAATTATTAAAAAAAACCTAGGGCCTATGAAAAGCATAATGCGGCAAGATCGAAAATCAGGATATCATTAAGTTTTGATGAAAATTATTATACAGGGTGACTCTGAAACCCTGTCACAAACTTTTAGAGGAGGACTAACACGTCTTTAAATTTCTTCAAAGAAACTTCTTTCATTTTTTCAGCTGATCTTTTCAGGTGTTTTGCAGCATTTTCCCTTTGATCTTTAATGCTCTCTTCTTTATGGCATAAATAGCATAAAATTTTCGATCCATATCCTTCTTCTCCTACTGTATTCCCACAAATTGTGTGCACCAGATTTTTACAAATGTCACATGAATGGGCTCCAGTAGATTCCATTCCACAAACAACACAACGTATTTTACTGTCGCTGACAGCTGCTTCCCCTTCTGATGCAGGTAACACTACAGATGTTTTAACTGTTGAAGCAGGAGTTGAAGTACACTTGTTAACTGGTTCGAGTTGTCTTGTTGTCGATAAAGAAATTGATTCAATTTCTGGTAGATCCTCTAAATTTAAAGCCTTTTTTGTGAGTAAATGAGCTGCTGGTAGATCGTGTGACTTTGAAGTGTTATTGTTGGTTGATTTAACTATTGATAAATCATTTGAAGTTGAAGCATTGTAATCAATTAATTCAGATGTTGGTACGTCTTTTGAAGTTGATGCGTCATTGTTGTTCTCTAAGGAAGCTGCTGGTAAGTCTTTTGGTGTTAAAATAATGTCATGGTCCTGCTGATTAAGAAGTAGATCCAAGTCCTCTTCAGTAACAAGTTTTTCAAGCAACTCTTTCGAAATATGACTAGATTGGAGTCCTGTTTTTGGTTCTGTTCCAAATAAAGCTTTGTAAGGTGATCGTTTAATAGTTCGATGAAAGGATGAATTCTTTTGGAATTGAACAAAGTAACAACCTACAGACCAATTTTTTGTGTTATTGTCAATTAGCCAAGCATGTAACATAGCTTCAACATCTTGATTTGATCGCTCAACAGATCCATGACTAGCTGGATGTCTAGGCCTACCATTTACAATCTTGCACGTTGGCCACAGGCTTGTTAATTCTTGTATGACAGCAGCCGTAAACTCACGGACGTTGTCGCTTTCTAGTATATGAGGACAACCTACTTTCAAAAATATTTTTAATAGCTCCATTGCTACTTCAGCAGCTCTTTTTGAACTCAACGGTCGAAGAAAGCTGAATTTCGTCGCGTGGTCCTGGTAGTGTAATAGCCATTTGTAATTTCTATCTGGGGTCGACTGTAAGTCAACTAAATCGACTTGGCCACGATGATTGAAGTCGCTAGATACAATTGCGCAAACAACGATTCCTTTTCTTGGAAATTTTTTTTAGACTGACATACCGTGCACAGCTTTAAAAACTCCAGTACAACTGAAGTAGGTATTAGGTATTTCGATTTCAAACTATACAGCATTTTATCTCTTCCTCCGTGGCCAGTTGACTGATGGGTTTCCCGAAGTATGTGGTAAAAATTTTCCGTTGGTACTATTTTCACAACTGGATCGGAGTCAGACTTTCTCTTCAAAATCAAAGATTTTTTAGTACCTACTTCCATGACATCGTATTTTTTCCCATAATAGTACTGTTTATGTGTCCGTTGCAGTTTAAGTGTCACGCGAGCTGACAGCGGATCCTGATCGCGGGGCTGAAGACGAGATAACCCAGTTATTAGTGGCGCCATCTATTGATGCGATCGGGAAGGGTTATCAAAGGAGCAAGAGGAAAAGAGGGCGACGTAGGAGGAAGACGAAAGCGGAAGTGACGCAACAACCTGCGAACGTGATTTCCAGGTCAGTTAGGAGGAATCCAGCGTTCGAGACGGTCGACGACGAGCAACCTGCCGCGATCACAAAGTGCTCGAACGTTAGGCCTACGTTGTTAGCCAAGAAGCGTGTTTCTCGAGAGTATAGGAGTAAGAGAAACGAAGCTAAAGCGACTGAGTTCTGCGCGAAGCAGCATATTTCGCCGCCGGAAAAACCTACTGCGTCGAGCACGTTGCAGGGCCTCAGCGAGTCACGTTTGCGTCGCCATAAAGAGGTTAGGCTTGTCGGAGCTTCGTCAACTCCAATAACTCCATTAACTCAGTTATTTCAAGCGTGTCGGACAATAAGCAGGTCCAGTCAGTAGCTGAGACGTTTGAACGGTTTGTTAGCCAAGACGAGAGCGTGAGCAAGCGTAGCTTCTGCGTCTGTAAGTATTCTCTTGCTTTTTATTGTCATTATCGCGGCACTAGTACGCTCCTTCGAGCCACTGCGATAGTCCGGCAGCCTGTTAACACATTAGAATTTGCGCTGCGTTATTTGGTAGTAGTTAGAGCGCGTAGTTCGTCCCTGGCGCTCTCAATTATCCATAGCAGTTCATTAAGAACGCATTCTCCCGAAACAGAGCTGTTGCTCATTATGCCCTGGGGGCTCACTGCCTATAATAGTGATGATTTGGGCACCATCTACATTTGAAGGCCTCTCATACCTATAGTCCAGGTAAATCTTACTTTCACCATTTGAGCTTTTAGATTAAATGAGTACTTTAAAATTCTGGATCTAGGGAGTGCCTTTTTACTCTACTTTAAGAAGAGATAATTAATGTCATTTTATCTTTCTCTATTATAGTAATACGTATAAATCCCTTATTGGGTATCAAACGCCGAGGCGTCGCCGCTTACTGATAGAGGGGACTTTGGAAACCCCTGCGGTGGAATCGAGACCTCACGATTGTTTCCATATTTGACAGTATTCTATAATTTATTATATATATTGTGTATAATGATTTGGCAGACCCTTTAAGTAAAGGAGGCCAAATATCCCGTATGTGTATATGGGCGCAAGTGACAGCCCTATGAGATTGTATAGCATAAGTGGCTAATCATAATGGGTTCTTCTCTAGTTTGTGTAATTTTAGTTTTGTTTAGCTTTCGTCCCCACTACTCTGGCTGTGGTTGTGGTGGACGCTGTCCTTGCGATCAGCTACTCGCAAGATCTAACCATTAGTATTTTGCTTTTTAGAAAATTAAACCGACTTCTTTTATTTCCTACCTACTGTGTCTTGCTGTAGTTTATAATCCACTGCGCACAGCTTTTTCATACGTGACATTAAGTAATGGTGCTAATTTAAATTGTTCAATGGCTGTTATAGCTTCTTCTATCCTTTCGAGAGTTCACAAAGGTTTTTCTTTATCAAGCCGCTTGTTCAAAAACGTCCTGATAGTTTCATTAAACTGTTCTTCAGATACAAATTCGGTCAGAGTTTCATTTTTTTCTATATCTGAACTCATATTTCTACGGTAGGTACTTGATAAAATCCTTCTGGCTACTGTGTGTGTCATGTTGGCTAGCACGGACGCTAGGTGATGAGAAGAGCGTCGCTGGCAGGCACGGACGCAGGATGTTTATTTCATCTTTTCACTAAAACAGTTAAGGGATTTGATCAAATCTCCATTTTTATCATCTCCCTGCGACATATTGTCCCCAAACCGACGACACCCTGACGTCGCATGTGAGTCCGTCTTCACCAGCGTTTGCGTGACACTGGTACATTTAACATCACCCCCCGCGAAGGACGTCCGCGAATCGTTGGGGCTGCTGCACAGGAACAGACCATACTGCAACGTGTGGAAGAGGATCCAACCACCAGAACAAGACGGATCGCCATCGCAGAGGGTATAAGTCGGAACACTGCTTGGAGAATTTTGCACGAAATACGAAACACTACCAAAGGAACACCTGTACGGATTGTTGCTCTATTTGTCAATAAAGTCATTCTTTCTCGGAAACGGTGCGTTGTTCGTCCTATGTTCATAGGGAGTTTTTTGTTCTTTGCTACTGAATATGCATGCCATTAAATTTACGATCACGACTTACAGGACACCCTGTATATGTTGATTCAGATTTCTGAAGACAAAATTCATAAATACCAAAGAATGAGCTCTTGTAATTAAATAAATTAGAAATGAATAAAATTTAAAAAATATGTAGATAATGAAAATTATAAAAATAAAAAGACTCACCACAACCAACAAAAGTAAAAAAGGAAAAATACAATCTTTACTACCAGGTTGTATTTTTCCTTTTTTACTTTTGTTGTGGTGAAAGAGTCTTTTTATTTTTATAATAAATTAGAAATGTCTTGTTAAGATTGAGCTGTCGGAAACGCCATGTTTGTATTTTTTTACGCTTTTCAAAGGTCATTTATTTATATTATTTATATAAAGAACAAAGTTCAATCAATGATGTATTGCCCGTTTTGTTCGATAACCTTTTATCATCTTTCAGTGAGCTTCATAATTCCTTGTTCATAGAAGGATCTGTCTTTATCGGTGAAAAACTGAACAAGTGCCTTATGACTTTTCCGACAACCCAATAGTTCTCTCCTAAATGTTCAACAGTTAGAACACTAATTTAAGTTAATCTTTATGCTTTGAAATATTTTATCAATAACAGACGAAAATGAAGATTTATCTCTATTTTAGGTTGCTATTGCTGACTTTCGATTTCGACCCATTTGTGGAGGAGTACTCATCAACGATCAATACATACTCACTGCTGCCCACTGCTTTGAAGGGTAAAGAAAAGCAAGTTTAATAAGTATGTTTAAAAAGTTTTTATACGAGGGTGAATCAAAAAGTAAATTACACTCTGAAACAGTAAAAACAGATGTAAGTTAAGATCCCATAGACACATTCTGAGGAAACGTGCACCATTTATTTCACTTTTCTATATGCTGAACGTGAAATTAACTTTTCCATGCCGCTGCGGTAAAAATCCGCCCCAGCGTTTCTCAACCATGCAAGCACTGCGTCTTTGACTCGTCGTCAGTGCGGAAATTGTTTTCCTCCCAGAGGGGAGGGGGGGGGGGTCCACTACACGCAAATCGCGATAAGGATAAGGCGGAAATAGAGGTTTTTGCTGTCCAGGTCATCAAATTGGGGCATTCGGATTAAAACAGCATTCCACTACCACCTGCGAGAGAAGTGGGGGAGGTGCTGAGAGACTATCGATACTAGAATTTCGCTCTCGCAGGCGATCAGCGAGTATGCGAGAGAAACCTCGATAGTGAGGCAGGTTAATAAAATAGAAGAGTGTGTGAGGCATTGTTATTCAATCCGTGTGGAATTTTTACAAAAGAACCACAATGGCGGAATTCTAGCCAAGCGCTAGCGTTATTTTATCTTGTTTGTTGACAGAAGGCGTAGTACGTGCGGTCGAAACCCAAAATGGATCAGCGAACGAAAGAGACTCATGAAATGATGACAACAGTTTACAAAGAAAGTGCTATTACTTTGACGTGTGTTTATGAGTGGTTTAAACGATTCCGAGGAGGCCGGAACATCGTAGAAGACGCCCACCGAAGTGGCCAGACATCCAACGTAATGTTACGACCCAACTGAAGGCTATCCCTAAAAACGACTACGCCAGGAGTTTCCAGAACTTGTACAGGCGTTCCCAGAAGTGCATTACCATCGACGGGGAATACTTTGAAGGATAGTAACTGCTGTTTCATATAAGCGAGCAATCCACTCTCAATATGCCATCATTCACCGAACTTTATTGTCACAGGTTGTATTTCAATAAGATATCTTTTTTTTTTGGATTGAAAATATAAGCAATTTTTAAAAAATTTATATTAAAACGAAGCTTTTTTAAAGATGAAATAAATATTTTAAAAATTTACCGAGCATTTTCTTATTTCAAATTTTGACTACAATAATATTTTGATATTTTTTTAAATATATAAATTATAATTGTTATTATAATCTTTTCTGAAATATTTGCTTAAGGGTAATATTTTTAAGAAATCTTTTTCATATCTAAATAAATTTTATTAATTTGTATCACTAGTTTACAGTACATCCATCGCAACATAAACTAAAAGTAGCCTCATGTATAATAGAGTGGGTTCTGGCATATTCTATTTTAGGGGTGTTGGCTTTTGTGTAGTAAAAACGGCTATGTAATTTCTGTTACTGCGCTTGCGCACCACAACTGATTAATCGATTTCTCATCTTTTTGCTTGGAATGAATAAGCGCACTAACGAGACCATAAGCTCTCGCGCGAACAAGGAGTCGCGGTAGGCTAAAATGGGCTTTCCAGTAGATCTCTTCGAAAGTCGATCGAGACGCGCGAGAGACGTATCGCGGTTGACGTCATTTAATGTCTCGAACTCGATTTTTTGTGGAACCCCCCCCCCCCCCCCCCAGGTCGCATTTCCTCGCAGATGGAACAATCTTGAACTTCTTTGTGGGTGGGGAGTTCCCGTGCTTCCATTCCAATGACGACCGCTTGGTTTCAGGGATGAAGTGGTGAAACCAGGATTCGTCCCCCGTGGTTATTCGACGCAAAAACGCATCTCCTTCGGTGGAATATCGTTGCAGGAGAGCCAAAGATGACAGGAAACGCTGGTCTTTGTGATGGTCTGTGAGCTGCCGTGGAACCCCCTGGCACACAATTTTTCCTGAATCCAAGCTCGTCGTGAATAATCGAGTGCACATTCCCATAAGAAATCTAAGCGTTCTGGCAATTTCTTTAATTCTGATTCGTCGATTGTTCAGAATCATCTCATTAACGCAGGCAATGTGCTCGGAGTATTGGACGTGGATGGTTTTTCTGCGCGGCATTCGTCCGTCAAATCTGAGCACTACTTCGGAATTGCAGGACGAGAAATCGCATTATCCCCGTAGACACTGCAAATTTCCTTATGGATTTCAGTGCAATTGTTCCGCGAATCTCTAACTTGGAGTGTACAACCAGTTGCTGCGCCATGACAACAATACTCTTGGGTACGCAGTAAACGCGTGAACACGTGGGGTCATGCCACGTTGCAATTTAGGCTTACAGGCAACATCCTTAAAAATGGCGAATGATGTCGGCGTTCTTCGGCCACAGATGGTGCTGAGTGTAACTTACTTTTTGATTCAGTCTCGTACATTAAACTCTTTTTATTATCTGATGCTCTAAAAGGAATTACAATATTTCAAAAATAAACTTTAGATGTTGAAACTCTGGTTCTTTAGGAATGGGTTCAGCATCAGTACTGTTAAAAGATATAAATCATAAAAGAGCATTTCTATCATGATGGGTCATTGTTTATAAGAAAGTATAAACAAGAAATTTAATTGCTTGTACATGAAGGAAAACTTCTTACCACAAGAAAATTTCCAAGATATAAACCATGGGCTGTGCCTTCATTCTCAACGGCAAGATTGAGACTAACCGTAAAATTTATCTATAATTTAGATTAGGGATCTAAAACGAAAGATCGGGGTAAATGGCTAGATAGTTTAGTTTGATTGGTATTAACATCCCTTTCAACTACTTTGATCATATCAGACGGCGTTATAGAGGCCGCAGAGTTTGCCTCGCAAGGGTTCTTTAACGTGCAGCTGGCCAACGACCACACGGGACAAACGGCTTTACTTCCCTTCCGAAGGAGGTGCGTGATCTCAGGATTTCCACCTGAAAAATCCTCGTCGTCTACGGCCGGGATCGAGCCCGCATCCTCGAGCATCAGAGGCGATCACATAACCACTGAGCCACCGAGGCGGATTAAATGGCTAGAATTCTCAATAGATGAAGTCAATGAGAGATGACTTACAAAGAACACAAGAGAAAATTCTATAAACACAAAACAGAATACAACAACAGAAAATTCCAGAAACTGAAAGTGAAAAATCAGATCCTAAGATTCGATAAATCAAATAGAACAGAATCTGGGATTGGCCCCTTGTCAACAATTTTTAGGATCTAAATGCTCTCAAAGCTGTTTAATTGATTTCTTGAATTGACAGACTTAAAATTATCTAACTGATACTGAGAGCTGATCCTAATTTATATAATTTTAAGTTAAGTCTGTCAGTTCAAGAAATCAATTAAACACCCTTTATATCTCGAATGTTTTCTTGTGGTAAGAGATTTTTCTTTCATATTAAGGCAATTCCACGTCACAGTTCATTTTTATTTTTTTAAAATGTATTTTCTTATTTTATATCCAGGAAGATCCCCAGAATTTGTGTAATAATTTACTTATTTCAAAAAGGATCTTCTCTTATAAAAAGTAGATGTAGCGGCGCTTATACAAGTTGCTTCTCTAACTTTCTGGAAATTTGAATGCCTTACTACTGTGTGGCATTGCCAGATAAGGAACAGTGTGGAAGAAACTACACGAAGCCGAGTCGCGTCCCAATTTTAAAAACTGTTTATCGCGAAATGAGGTAACAAATTTTAAAGAGGAAACTGAAGAAATAACGGCTGAAGAAGCTCATGGAATACTTAGAGGTGCTTTTGGGTTTTATCACCTAACCAAACTTAGAACTATATTATCAAAATAGTATTCCAAACTTATATATAGGGGTTAAACAAAATACTATGAACACCTTTGAGTTTATACGTTTTGTCGAATATCTAGAAATATACTTGACAAATTATTCTGAAACTGAGGGATGCAAAGAGTATGTTACACCTCATATACAGGGTGATTCAAATCGTGTGTAAAACAATTTAAGGGGGGTATTATAGAGGTCAAGGTAAACACAAAAAGTCCTATGAACATGGGTCCGAATTTGAACGATAACTGAGATATGAAGAGAAATAAAAATGCCGCCACCAAGATCATCATTGTTAGTAACTCAGGTTCTGTAAAGCCTAGATTAATGAAATTTGGAGGAATAACAGGGTACATAAAACTGTGTATACCGTTAAAATTTGATCGAATTCCTAACAAAGAGCTCAAACAAAATAATAAGAAGGTACGTCATGAATGGAATTAAGTATATATCACGAGGAATGTTAGTAATAATGCAGTTGAAATTAAATATGAAGTGCCTAATTCATTAAACAGTAAGACTGGTAGTTTTAGTACTATAAATGATGATAACTATTTTTTCAATTGTGCAAGCTACTCCTCCTTCAGTTACTGCCGCCCAGGAAAGTTCACTCTCCCACCGAAGACAATGTGACTGGGCTTGGACCCATTGAAAACGCGGTAAATTATGGTAGAACGTTTTCCACTTTGAAACTCCATTCCTCATCTTCTTTGAATCATACTTTAATTAATCTACAAATTAATGTACAAAGTATGGCTATAATTTATAAAATTAATTCTACGGAATTTATCGTAAATTTTTGAAGAAGTTAGTATTATGCACCTGATCAGATTTTGTGCGGAATATTTCCTTATGGTTTATCAACGTATTTATTCGACCACGAATTTATTAAAAAGACGGTTCATTGTTAAAAGACGGTAGTCAAAGACGCACCTAGTGAGAAAACCACGCACAAGGTATTGTTAATTTAAAGGGCAATTGGCTAATAAGTCTCCACGCTGGCCAAATTTTTATAATATCTTTTTTGAATGAATCAAAGATTAAATTAAAAACTAAATAAAATAATTCGTGTTAGTTTCATTCACTAATTTAAACTGATAACGGTGCGCTTAAGCGCTCATGTAGGCAAACCAACTACTAAATTTTGTATACGCTTTAAACAATAGATATCAGCTTTTAAGGTTGGGTCTGAAGTAATAATGGAGGTCATGGCTGAAGGAATGTGATAAAATGAAACTAATTTGCTTATAAAGCATTAGTTTGTCTGCCTACCTGGGTGGCCTCATGGCCTGGGAATCACTTAGGTTATTATTGGTTTGTTGTTAAATTCTGACCAGCAAAAGCTGTGGGCCAAGTTCATGTTGCCTCTTTGGAGGTGTTTAAATTTTTTACGTTGGGTGTAGCATTATGCCACCTGAAGATCTTTTTATCAGGTCGTTGCATATGAAATGTCGGATTGCAGAGGTCATCTTTAATGGCCCTCTAGAAAGGACACCTTGACACGTGCTATTCGAAATAACCTCCATTGCAATCCAAACTTGTTGCCAACGATTTGGCAGCTTCTCGAGCCTTCTCCGATAGAATCCATGGTCACGGACTCAATAAACCCCCGGAATGCGTTTTCGACGTCTGCTTGGGTTAGGAATGTTTTCCTCCGGAGAAAATTGTTCAGGATCTGGAAAAGATGGTAGTCGGTAGGGGAGAGGTCCGGAGAGTACGGGGGGTGTGGAAGCACCTCGTAGCCCAGAGCCTGTAGCGCCTGCACGGTCGTTCGTACAATGTGCGGACACGCTTTGTCAGGCAGGAGAAGGACGCCTTTGCGATGCATAAGTGCAGGTTGTTGCTGACACAGTTTTGTGTGCATACGATGCAGTTCAAGACAGTAGGTCGCAGCAGTGATAGTCTCCCCCTGCTGCAGAAAGCTGTAATGCAATACACCAGAGATGTTCCACCAAACGGTAACCATGAGCTTCCTGGGGTGCAACGGGGGTTTAGGGAACTGTCGCGGGGATTCATCATCATCCATGCTGACCGTTTCCTATTGTCGTAAAGGAGCCATTTATCGTCGCAAGTGACAATGCGTTCAAGAATCCCCGCTTCTTCATGGCGCAAAAGCAATTCCGCACACACCTTCAACCGACGCTCTTTTTGGTTTTCCGTAAGTTCATGTGGGACCCATTTGTCCTGCTTTTTCACCTTGCCGATGGTCCTAAGATGTCTACTGACAGTCGACGCTGGTACAGCATGATCCCCTGCAAGGTCCCGAATAGTTTAGACGGATCCTCTTACACAAATCGCTTCAGATCAGCGTCATTCAACACGTTGGGCGGACTGCCGCGTGGCTCATTTGCCAGGTCCGTCACTCCCGCCCGAAATTTTCGGAACCAACGTTGGACTTTACGTTCATTTATGGTGTCTACACCGAATACCTTATTGATGTTTCGAGAGGCGTTGGATGCAGTGTGATTCAACCTGAACTCGTAATGCATTATCACACGCAATTCCTATGAGGTCATGACTATCTTCGCTTGGGTTCAAACGCTATTAAATATCATTGCAGACATGCAAATTTCAGGCAGCTGGTAGCTGATAGCTTTATCTTCTTTGTTTTTAAGATTTATTTTATTTTTTCTTCTTCTTTTTAATCAAAAGGAGTTACTATTTTTAATTATTTATTCATTAATAAAGAGAATTGATCCCTGATCAAAACACACTATCAAAACAATTTTGTCTACTTGACAATAAATATTGATGGGACAGGAGTAACTATAAAATACTGTTACAGTGACCATAGATAAGGCTGTCACAACAATTCATTTCTCTCCGTGCGGAGTAAACGAAGAAGCCGTCAGCGCGTCTAGAAAAAAGAATCCGAAGAATGGACAGAGTCGCTCGGTTAATGAAGAGCAAAGGACCATGAATTTTAATGAAGAGCAAAGGACCACGAAAGAGGTTTGTCCCGCCGCTTATCGTACGGACTCATGGCGTGCCGTTTAAAACGATTTTAACTGAGCTCGAGAAGCATGTTCAATATTCATACGGGCAGAGCTGAAACCGTCAAAGTTAAATGTGAAGACGAAGAAACTCACAACAGGCTAGTCTCTGAATTAAGTCTGAAAATATTTTAAAAGTTCAGCATCATCAACTGATGTCTGAGAAAGTCTTGAAATACGTGATTCATAATTGGATGTAACGTATGATCTGGATGACGTCCAAGAATACCTAAGAAGAGCCAACTACTTCCCGGAAAAGGTAATAAGACTCAGGAAAGCCAAAGAATTCATTGATATGCCAAAGGTTCTGCTCCCGAACACCGAACACAACCAGTCATTGAAGAACATCACTCGTATTTTGCCGCTGGCAGTGTTAGTAGAAATCTTTCGAGGGAACAAGAAGCCACTACAATGCTACAACTGCCTGCGATTTGGACACGTATTCACGTTGCAACAAATGCGCAGGGGGCACCAGTCAAGAGATTGCCCCAAGATTAAAGGACAAGACCCCCCAAAAGTGCGTCAGATATGGTGGACAGGACACTTCAAGCTTGTCCAAAAAAAAAAACCCAGGTTAAAACGATGCTTAGTTCCAAAGTGGCAGCAGACAAATCCCTTGCAGCTGCTGTATCTAAGCCGGAGGAAAAAGGCCTCAACATTAAAGACCTACCAGGTATGTATAAACAATTAGGACATATCTTTCATCTACTTTACAATCTAGGCAAAAGTTACCCACAGTTGAGTGAGGTCCTTACGACCAACTAATTTATAGTATGGCTGCACGACGTTATACTGTAATCAACAAAGGTGAACTTCGGTGCATGATATGGAGCGCTAGGGGGATTCATCTAAAGCGTATCGAGTTTCACAATTTTCTGATAAAACAGGGAATTGACGTTGCTTTCATCTGTGAAACGCACCTCAAACAAAGCCAAGACTTCAAGCTACCTGGCTATTGTGTGTACCGTAACGATCGTATGGCTTCAAACGCTGCAAGAGATGCTTCTGGAAGCGCTGCGATCATCATTAAGAAGCAAGGTCTATAAAAGAAGGTCAGGATACGAAAATGGAGCCGCCATTTTGGTTCTAAATGTGGCGTTTCCTACACTATTTTCATGTTAAATATAGGTGATTTTCGAACAAAAAATATTTAATTAAATAAACGGAAACTTTTAAAACTAGTTTTAATCAGGTCTCAGATCATATTTTCATCTTATATTACAAAAATTTTCATATAAATTATGTAAAAATCAATTTTACAATAAAAATAATATAAACAGATAATTTTCAATAATATAAACAGAAAATCCATATAAATTTATTATAAATCAGAGTCTGTTGGAGTGTTTGTCCTTTTACAAATCAGAAAATACTCAACGAATCTCCACGAAACTTTCCATGTACGTAGATAAAGTTACTGTGCCCTATTTAGGGTACTCTTTATACCGTGTTTTTATCAATTCATTAACTGCAATTAACTGATCAACCCTTTCAAAATAGTCTTCCTTATTGATGATAACGGTACTGTTACCTTTATCACTTTTAAGGTAGAAACAATTTTTATCCGTTAAACTACGAATCAAATTTTTGTACCGGTCTTCTGACTCGTCTTTTTTATAATTTCTCCAATTATTGGAAAGAATTTTTGAACATTGTTCCCTGATAGATTTCTTATGCGCATCTGGTAGAAATTTAATTCCCCCTTCTACATTACCCACTAATTGTTGAATATCTTTATATTTGTTATTAAAGGAGAATTTGAGACCTTTGGATAAAAATTCCTTTTCTGAATCATTGAAATCTATATCCGTTAGGTTGACCAAATTATCGGCAACCAACTGTTCATTGATCGTTACTTGATTATTAATACTAGGTTTTTGGTTGGCCATAATACTGTCGAACTTGTCTGATAGTTTTTGATTCTTCTTTTCAATTTTCCTTTGATTTATGGAATTTACTTTAAGGAGAAAAATATCCCAATCTTTGGGTTTACTTAAGTTGCTCAAATAGAGATGTAATTTATATGCTTTGGCTTCAATTAACATCAATTTGTAGTTTAAGTAACCAATTTCTTTAACTAATCTTTTCTGTTTGACCATAGGAAGGAGGTTCTTTAAAGTAGGATCAGGTGGAGTGCCATGATTTTCCAAATAATCGATGGCGGGTGGTTGATGCCACGAAGTCTATCCAACCATGTCATATCTCCATATATTTCAGCTTGTATGATTCAGCAGTGATATCTACAGATGTCAGGATGACACAATAATGGTTCCAGGTAAAAGATATACAGGAGTGGGGATAACGGGCGCCCCTGCCTAACACCTTTTAAGAGTTCGAATGAAAGTGAAGAGGAACCATTAATGGACAGAAACGAGGTGACTGAGATGTACAGTGTGGCTTTGATGTTAGCAAATCTCTGAAGACGAAGCTGGTGGAATATCTCGAACAGGTGGATGTGGTTCACCTTGTCGAATACCTTTTCTTGGCCAAGGCTTAGCAGGGCCAGAGATTATTGGCGGATTCTGTTGCCAATGGCATGTTGGGAGTACTCACTAGTAAAAGGTGGTATTTGCCCACGATCCGATTGCATGTGTTGCACTTCTTCAAAGGAGGGCAGTCTCTCTTATCGTGTGATGCCTTGTGGCAGTACCAGCAGCACTGCTTGATCCATAAGACACAAAGAACAACACAAAGAACCAGGTATATCGAACAACACATCTTCTGTCTGGAGACAAGGGGTGTCGGAATATTCTGGACGATACATGCCAAGTGCTTCTGCGAACTCCGACATGAAGTTTCGAATGTACCCTGTGGAAAGGAGTGGCGAAATACCCCTGACATGGATCGTGAGGTGAGCAGGATCGGCATTTTAAAGATGGATGGTGGTGTTACCTACCTTTACAAAATCCGCATCCAACATGCAATTAGCAATCAAACGATTTCTACAGAGCATTCTCGACTTGGTTGAGGAGAGCTTCTGTACAACAAAACAGCGGGTTCCTTTGAAGCCAGGGCAGGAAGTATGAAAGCTTTGGCATACACTGCCTTCATAAAATCACAGACGGGCTAGGCCCCATCTGCTACAACAAAGACCATGCAATCCATGGTCTTGAGAAAAGAAAAAGTCACAAAGGGAGCAAAGCCTAAACAAAAATGATCTGGTTGTTTTTCTGGACTTCTATAAGTGGCTGGCAGCTGTTGAAGATGAGACTGATGGTGTTGCCTCAGCAAACGTCTCTAAAGATCTAAATCAGATGTCTATAGACTGCTACACTTATTTAAACGCCTCATTGTGAGGGTCGTTCACCCACTGGTGGGTCATCAGAAATCCGTGGGAAACGTGAAATGATATGAATAGTTGTTATGGTCCCCTCCAATGACCACGCTAAGGCGTTGGGATGATGAGTAACGCCTTTTAAACACCTATGACCTAGCCGATGCCATTCTAGAAGGAGAAAGGACCTGAGATGTGTGTCCCCTTTCTTCTATACAATTGGGAGTGTTGCATTCGTTCCCTTCGATCTGTCAAATCAGGCAAGCCACAGTTCTTTATTAAAAAAGGTGATGGGAATAGTTAGGTCCCTCTTCAAAGGATCACTGGTAAAGTCGTCCATCATGAATCGTATGGACTGGTAGGAAGGCACCCTAGTCCAAAATGCTGTTTGAAGCGATTTTAGATGGCTTGTATAAACGAGCACTCAAAAAACACATTTGCGATAGTCTCTACCACGCTGCAAAACATGCATCCAGCACATCTGACCACCCTCTATTAATGGAGATGTTGAAGGGTATAATATCCGTGGTGCAGTTGTCTTTATTGAAAATTAAAAACGGTATTTTCAAGGCAATTGTTTTAATTATCTTTAAAATAGCTGGCCAATAGATAATCAGGGCAAAGACGAAAGGTGCCAGCGGTCACACATGATCAGACTGCTGGAAGAACCAAGAAAGACGTAGTGGCCCCAGTCTTTTGGGTCCCATTGGCATAGTGTGGGTAAAACTGTCTCTAAATCAAGTTGGGAATGATGGTATATTTCCGGTTGATGAATGTTCATGATCACTTGCAATGAAGGAGGAAATGGAAACCAAAAAAGAAACGCAGGCACAAAAACAAAAAGTTCACCCAAATGGGCAGGAGGAGGAGAAAGACACGAAACACCAAAACCAGTCTGGCTACTATGAGATAA
The DNA here is from genome assembly GCA_023313115.1 of Rhysida immarginata. Classification (NCBI taxonomy): domain Eukaryota; kingdom Metazoa; phylum Arthropoda; class Chilopoda; order Scolopendromorpha; family Scolopendridae; genus Rhysida; species Rhysida immarginata. The sequence continues at coordinate 133,957 of JAHWFO010096242.1, read as the reverse complement.
CGCCCGATATCAGGCAGACCCAATCTTCCCCTCTCAAAGGGAGCAAAGAGAAAATCTGCCCAGAGTGGATGACGCTCAACAGAGATTCACCACACAATTCACTATTGCACTGCGCACTTTCTGAAGATCATTAGACAAAGGTAAGGTGAATAGACATTTAGAAATCAGCAATGGAATAATGTGTCTTAATAAACCGCGCCTTTACAAACACTGATGTAGAAAAATGAAAGTTTGTTTCAAGATGGGTGACGCAGTTTGCTCTCATTTGCTGCCAATGAAAGGAATCCATATTCTGTAAAAATGAAAAAACATATCCTAACACTGTTACTTGGCCACACTATGTTATTGGAAATGCTTTGAGATATCACTAGTCCACTTCTCAATAGCAATGCCTTTAGACTTGACGAGGTTGATGGAACTCCTCGTCGAAGCACTAAAGAGGTCAAAAGTTTCTTTATAAGTGCCTAGGGAATATGAATTGGATGCAAAGAGCACTACGTCGTCTGCGTTTGCCAGCATCCCTATGTTAATCGATGCTGCTGGCAGATCATATCCCTGAACATCTGGATGGTAATTCAGATATTGCAGTAATGGTTCCAGATAAAATACGTACAGGAGTTGGGATAGAGGTTACCCCTTGTTGGTTTCTTTTGAAAGTACGAAGGTGGACGATATGGAGCCATTAACTGCCGCACGTGATGTGGCCAAAGTATACAGTGCGAAAATGATCGCAGCAAAAGCCCGAAGACGAAGATGACGAAACACTTCAGAAAGGAACACGTGATTCACTTTGTCAAAAGCCTTTATTTGGTCAAGGCTCAACACAGCAAGGGTCTTTTGACGGACACGAACTTTCTCCATTACACATCAAATAGTTATTAAGTTATAGGACATCCAGCAAGATGGAATAGAGCAGGACTGTCCTGGATCGAAGAACTCGTCAATGACAAGTTTGAATCTTTGTTGGAAGACGCCAGTGATGGCCTTATAACCCCGTATTGTTACTGGCCTCCATTGCGTTACCTTCATGGGATCTGGAGAGAAGATTAATCTTCCCCTCGGTGAACTCTGGCGTGATGGAGGAAGGATCAGCAATGGTAGAGTTGAGCACTTGACCCAAGAAAGGCTGAAGTTTCCATGTCGTGGTGTAGAACGAATACGGAAAGCCATCCAAGCCCGGACTGGACTGCAGACGACCATTTGCCGATAGAAACTTCTTGAGTTCGTCTTCAGTGAAAGAACGGATAATAAAATCATCAGAATCCTTAGAACAAGGGTGCATTACCACTATCCATCTCTCCGTGGTATCCAAAGGGAAGATTGGGTGGTTGAAGAATGATGAAAAGTGGAAGTGGAAAGTTCATAAGATATCGGAATTGCATCCACTTCCCCACTTTCCACCACGAGACAATGATATCGCTTGGTGTTAGCTCGCCGTCTCTCCTCTGCGAATACTGCTGATGACATGTACCTGACGTCAACAGCCCAGGTGAGTTTGGCTCTGAGCGCTGCGCCGGCTGCTCTGCGAATCATTAGAGCATTGATCTCGCTCATCACTTGTCTAATGTCAGCAGCAAACTCCTCCTTTGGAGTGGAACTGCAGAGGAGCTGTAAGATTTTTTTGAAGCATGAGAAGATGATGATGACAGTGTCTGGTAGAATCCATCCCAGTCTTCCTGAAGAATCGCTTAATTTTGGTCTTGAGCACTAACCAAGTAGCACGAGAAGGAGGCATATTATGGAGATGCTTTTCCATAAACTGAGCGAACAATCCATGTATTCTTCGTAGGCGACCAGAGAAACGTCCAAAAACCAGTTGCAATGAGAAGCAGTACCTGTAGCTGATGCTGGAAACGCAGGAATTCATGACCACATGAAGGCACTGTGGTCAGAGAATGAATATGGAATACTTCCATTGAAGCAGGTAAAGCAGCAAATGCATTATTGATGAGAAATGGGTCTAGTCTTAATGACACAGTGGTAGATTTCCAGTATGTTAAAAACATATCATTCATTGCTGCGATAGGTAAGAAACGTGACTTATCAGATCTGGAAAAGAGGATGATAATCGGCTTTCGAGCCAAGGGTGGCAGTATTTCGGAAACCGTGCAGTTTGTGAACTGTTCTCATTCTGCTGTAATTAAAGTGTACCATGACTGGGAAAAATGGACGGTTCAGAATAACAGTATGGGAACTGTGGAGCACCACATGGCATTGATGAGAGAGGTGAATGTCAGCTGCGAAGGCATGTGAAGGCCAACCGAAGAGCTACAGTGGACCAATTTACCACTCAAACCAACGAGGATGCTACCAGAGATGTCTCTAAAAAACCACAGTACAGAGGACCCTGTTACGTATGGGCCTCCGTAGCAGATGGATGGTCACCGCACCCGTGCTGACGAAGGTTCATCGCCAAAAACTGGACCACTTCTGACTAGATAAAAGTTGACTTCTCTGATGAGTCACGATTTCTGCTCCACAGAAGTGACGGCCGTTGGCGGGTGAGGCGAGAATCTCCGAGAACAAGCATCCTGCAACCATTGTTGGACTAATCCAGGCTGGTAGTGGCAGAGACTTTGTGTGAGGAGTGTTCTCATAGCATTGTCTGGGCCCACTGATACCTGTGGAAGGTAGTCTCAACCGATTCGGTCATTTATCTATAATTCCAGATCAAGTACACACACACATGGCGACTGTCTTCCCAGCAAGACAATGCGACGTGTCATACGGCTGCAATTGCTCGGAGTTGGTTTGAGGAACACGACCATGAGTTGCAAGTACTACCCTGGCCCCCTAATTCCCCAGACCTCAACCCATTCGAGAACCTTTGGGATCACCTCCATCGTCATGTACGTGCTATGGAATAACCATCGCATGCCCTTCAGCAGTTATCGGATGCTTTATAGTCTGTATGGTAACAGTTACCAGTAGAAACCTACTAGAATCTTATTGTCTCACTCCCACGCCATCTAGCTGCTGTCCGTGCCGCTAAAAACGGTCATTTGGGATATTAGCTTGTGGTTATAATAATGTGACTTGACTCTGTACTCAGCAGAAACAATGTGGCCAACCACATTACGCTGCCTGCAATGCATCTTGACTCAGTCGAGGAAAGCCTTACAGTAAGCCTAGCAGCAGGATCACTATACGGTAAGACGGGGTATGCCAGCTTATGTCATACAGACTCTTCATGAAATCTCAGATGGCATACAGGCCATCTGCTACAATCATAACCATGTCCTTCATGGTTATACAAATTAAGATAATAAAAGTCACAAAGTCAAGGGGGGGGGATGCAACCTCCCCCGCAGCGGTCGGGAGGGGGAGAAGCACCAAACACAAAGGCACAAAACAGTCACTCACCTGAAGAAGATCACTCTACAGTCAATAAATGTAGTGGCTGGCACATCGAAGCCAATGAGAGACAGGCCCTGAACCTCAAAAGTCACCTGACCATCTTAGTCCGAGCAACAATGTAATCCTCATTGTATCCAACAAGCGAAAAAATACTGATTATTAAAATTCAAGATGGAAGCAATGAAGAATAAATTGTTGCTTGGACTAAGATGGTCAGGTGAGTTTTGAGTTTCAGGACCTGTCTCTCTCGTTGGCCTCGTGGCAGATGATGTGACTCCTTGCAGGCTGGCATCGTAGTGGTGCTGACTCATTGCTACAGCTGGGGTTTGTTTATTCAGGCAACAATATTTTGCCACACGGCCGGCTCGTGCAAGAAAGAAAGGTGAAGCAGCATGCACACCACAAGCTCAACAAAAGACATTTAAATGAGTAAATGATATTTAAATACAACAATGGAAAATTAAAATGTTTAAGAATTAGCTAATTCAAAATACTTAAACGTTTTGTGTACCCAGAATAAAAACTTTTTGTTGTAAATATAAATTGCAGGGGCTTTAAGTCCCATGTAAGTGGGGAAATTAAAACTTGAAATGATCCACACATCTCACTTTTATCACATTTCATACTTGTGGAATGTTACTTCTTAATAAAGTATATTCATTTATTTTCCAGATACACAGCAACTGAGCTCTATATTCGTCTAGGAGTGAACGATTACACTAAAGATAAGGATTATACATACGACATTGACGAGCTCATATTGCATCCTGATTTTGATAGGAGCAACTATTTCAATGACATTGCCTTGGTAAAACTGCAGCATAAAGTTGCTTTGGACACGAAGAAAAGTCCTCCATGCTTTCCCCGCCCAGGGATCGATTACACGGGCAAAACAGCTGTAGTCGCTGGATGGGGACGGGTGTCTGAAGGTAATCCAACACAGCAGATATTGTTTAAAATGTTCAATGTTCGGTAGTTTTCAAAATTTTAAGGCCTATTCCGTACCCTGAAGGATAACCAATTCACTTTCTCCTAAACCTAAATGGCCAGTTAAATAAAAAATAGTCGTTCCAAAATTCGTTAAAAAATAAAAAAAATTGTGTTTATAACTTCCTGTTTGAAATTCAAAAATGGCTGAAGAAAGAGTAACATATGAACAGAAAATGAGAGTTACTTTAAGAATAGTTGAATTTTATACCTTTTATGGGTTTACTTTAATTACTTACATAACTTATTTACACAGCGTAAATTTAAGTGAATGAAACTACTTTACGTGAATCGTGTAAAGTACCTATTAATTTACAGAACAATATGGAAGGTACAGTATCAGTGAGAAAACTCTCAAAGCTTAGCTATGTATGTAATCAAACGCTTTCAATATGGAAACTACGTCCAGGCAGGACTCTAATTCATACCATACACAGACAAGCCTGTCATCGATGGTTTCAATAGCAACAATAATTGCTCAAGTATTTCCCTGTATGGCACAATTGCTATCGTATAATAACAGCACCGGAAACAAAGCAATACAATTAATGTGCATGTGCATCAAAGCACAGGTCTAAATTTTGAAAATTTTTCTACTCGTACATTGCGCTGTAATAAACAGTTTGTTCTGAACCAGGTGAAGTGGTTTCATCCATTTATAATTACTCAGTATAAGTGGTTTCATCCCTTATTTAGGGCTCATATTGCTTCACAAACGTTTCTGATATCAGAAATTAGAAATCTAATACTAGAAATGTTAAACTGCAGTATAAGATGCGTCTCAAAAGTTTAAAGACACTTGGTTTTTTATGTATAACTATACATAAAAATTATAAACTTTTTTCTTAATATACAGGGTGTTCGGAAATAAATGGTAAATATACATTCATAGTATGTTGCGCTGCCTGATTGTTGGTTTCTCGCGAGCGACTAGGCAATGTGGTGCAGCCCACATCTGTTCAAGAGATGTCAATGTATGCTCGAATGGCTGCCCCTGTCAGGTCAGTTCACCGTATTGAGTTGCATACATTTACACAATCAGGACCATTTCACAAATAAGCTTACTACCTGAACCCTCACAAATGGGCTGGTTGATGCAGTTATTAAGAGCCCGTGAGTACTGAGGTCTGTAGGCTCCAATGTGGGCTGCATCACATTGCCTAGTCGCTCGCGGGAAGCCAACAATCAGGCAGCGCAACATACTTTAATCCCCCTCTATCTCTGTAGGGGTTGGCTTGCGACACCATGTTCATAGGAATAAAAATGCTTCTTTATACATGTTCTCTCACGTGTATGAATATTACCATTTATTTCCGGACACCCTGTATACATATACATTTAGTTAGCATTTGACAAGCTTTGGCAAACTTTTTACTAAATAAATAATAAAATTATTTAAAATTAAAAGAATTCAAAATTAGTTTAAAGACTGAAATCTATTCTTAAATTATAAGAAAGGTGTGTTCATGTGTCAGGATCTGGAAGGAATGGAGGATGAGGAAATCGTTGTCGAATTGGAAGATCAATCAGTTGTATGACAAAAAAAAATCAAGAAAATGAATAGGCAGATTGCCCATTTGCTGAAATTAATTTAAAAACACGATCTGGCATCGATTTAATTAATTCAAACAACTGAATTGTACCAATACAGTATATCTTGCGCTAATGAAAACTGGCTACTATCAGTGAATACTTCTCGGGTCATAATGTCCCAAAGAATTTCAATAGGTTTTAAGTCCGACTTTTGGGTAGGTGGCCATTTCCCAAAATTGAAACTTTTATCTTTAAACCATTGTGTTGTTGATGCAGCATTATGAATAGAGGTGAAAACGAAATCCGGACCACCCAGTTGCTCACAAACAGGTAAAAGATAATCAGTAAAGGTCTATTGGAGACTAGTGCTGTTTGCCGACTAGCAATATGATGCCAAACCGTCAGGTCCATCTAAATTCCACTTTTTTCATCATTAGATACACAGTTACCTATTCATATTATTCCTGAGTTTTCGGGCCCATGCTAATATTTCTTTGATGTGGTTTTTTGACCTTTTTCTTGTACACAAACTTTACCATTATTCATTATGCGCCTGTGTGTAGTATCCTTAGATATTTTTTTGCCGGAAAAAACTTTTTATGTGACGAATTGAAAGATTCTGTGAACCAGCAAGACGACGAATGCATCTGTTATCATGACTGGTAGTAGCTTTTGGGCCCCCTGATAGGGATTTAGATGCATTTTTTGGGCCTTTTTTCAATTTAGAATATACACCAGCTCTAGATTGCCTTGTTGACTTAACAATGCCGGTAAATGACTTTTCTTGTGCCTTCAATCTCCAAATTTCAATAAGTTCAGATGAGCTGAATTGCTGTGCACGAAGCATTATGTTTTCCCGAGTTGATTGTGAATATGCAAATTATGCTGTAGGAAATTTTATAATTAATGTTCTCTCCCCTATATATGAAGAATGGACAATCCTAAATGATTTTTTCAAAAAAGTCTTTAAACTTTTGAGACAGTCAAATTTTGAATTCTCTTAATTGTGAGTTATTTTAATGTTCATTTTTGTTACAGTTTTGGTAAAACATGTCAAATGATGACAAAATTAAATTAATTAAAAAATGAGTCTTTAAACATTTTAGACGCACCTAAACCTCAAGCATGCATGGATAATATTTGAAAGGTCAAAGAATAAATGGATTCCTAATGTTTATTGGTTTCTTAAAAGGAGGACAACCTTCAAAAATTCTTCAAAAAGTTGAATTACCAATCGTTCCGGATAAGAAATGCCAGAAAGCTTTCGGCGCAAATGTCATTGCATCATCAATGATTTGTGCTGGATGGGAAGAAGGCCAAAAAGATTCCTGCAAGGTGAGCAAAAAAAAGTCAAGTTAGCAAGTTAACTTAATTCAGATTTACACGATAGACACGTTCCCGAAGAATAAGTAAAAAAAATTCGTAAAAAAAATACTGCGTGATCCAAAAGTTATCATGTATAGCGCGAAGTTTTGAAAGTAGCGCAATGCGGTTTGCATGATCAGAATGTTACTGGGTTTGTGATGAAATTAAAAAAAAATATTGCTCATTTAATGACGTACTTCAGTTCCAAATGGTGATGCAACCAAATGTTTGAAGTGCAGACAATAGAAGCAAACCATTCATACAAGTGTTCAATGAGATGGCTGTTTTCCGCCAACACTGCCTGCAGACGCGAGAAACACCACCGAAAATGCGATCCTGAGCTAGATTCGCCTTGTAAACTGATACCCAATTTTGGGTTGAAAACAACTCAACGGACTATATTAAAGTCATGTGCGATGGTATGGCTGAAATGTGGTGTCCAGTAGCATATTTCAGCATAGTCAAAGAAGTGGTGCGATTTTTTTACACTTGTGATTTTATATTGTGTGTGTTTACAGATCCGTTGAGAAAAAAAGTGTGCTCATCTGTCCATGCAAATCATGTCACATGCCCATTCAGTTATGAGCAATTGATTACAAGTACGATGGTTTAAGACGTTTAAGGAAATGATTACCAAGTTCATGCGTTATGGTGCTGGTATTTTTATAATGATAATGTTGCTGATACAGCTCGGTTTTATCAGGACAGATATCTGATTATGATGCGTTTTTATTGTGTTCATAACTGAACGCGGAACAAGTTTGTAATTGCAAATGAATTCCTATACGAGATAAATTTTGTAAAAACCCTAATTTGCATAATCAGATCATCGAAAGATCCCAACTCGACAGTTCACCCACAACTTCCTACTTGTCGGCTGCAGCAGATTTTGGATATCTCCATTTTTTGCACAGTTAAGAGGGTGGTAACGGATTTTTGACTCACCCTGTATAAAAATGTTTACACAAAGCTCATTCAATAAATAACCGGTAAAGTAGTAGAAAAAATCTAAAATATGACTGTGATAATTATATGTTT
>JAHWFO010096242.1:106779-120677 GCA_023313115.1 Rhysida immarginata | reverse complement strand
GATGGGCGATGGTATCTGATCGGCTTGGTTTCGTGGGGCTATGGTTGCGCTCGTGCTAATTATCCAGCCCCCTACACACGCGTTGACAGCTTCTACAAATGGATTGATATTCACACAACAGATGCATACTATTGTAAAGACTGAAATAACATGCAATGTTATAATTATAATTCTAGCATATAATAAATTTGTTCATGTTTCAGTTATTAAAAATTTGAAATACGTTATCATTAAATATACAATTAAATATTTTATGTGGATATTGGGAATTTTTAGTTTCTTCTTTGGATATTTCTGCGTATTCTGATATATAGACAGTAATTTTATGCAGCTTGTCAGAAAAAAATTTAAACGATGAATTAAAGAATATTTACTTTTATTACATTAAAACAGAAAAAGTAAAATACATAAAAGTTTTTATGCATAAGACAACTTCTACGCTGGGAAACATGTAAGAGTTAAATGACTAAAGAGAATTTGGAGAGGGGTTTGATTATCATATAGACCAAGGGTGGGCAACTTGCTCACCAGTTACCACGTGGGGAAATTTCTTCTTTGGCATATTTTTGGTTTTTCTTATTAATAGCGAAAATTTAAAAAAAAAAGCTCTTGACCATTATATTATGATTAAAGGTTAAATACATACATCGGTAATTATTTTTTTATTCTTATTTTTAGAAGGTGTGGTGAAATGAACAGTGGTAACTCTAAAAATATATATTCCCCATCGCTGATGTAGGCATTTAGGTTAGGATTGAGTGCTCGGAGGCACATCAAACTATACGGAAATATTTCAAGATGCAGTACAAAAAGGAGGTATATACAACTGGTGACCAGACGAGTCAAAGTGAAGACGATGATGTATCATAAACGGTTCCTGTGATGTAACTGTTTTGGTCAGTGCAGCTTAATCTAATTTAGACTGCTCCTTTGCTGAATTTAGCTACTACTCTTCCTCTGTTGCCCCACCAAAGACCACGGAGACTTTCTATTACGCTTAAAGAACTCTGCAATGAGACTCTTGCAATGGTGGAGATTATTCTCCAGTCCCCATGATGGACTGGGATACCCGGCCTACTTGAGTAAAGATTGCCTATGAGGCTTTTGCCTCTAACATCTAGAAGTTTGCACACATTATATATTTGTGTAGTGTGGATCTGTTATAGGGCCAGGTGAATTCTTTTTTTTTCTTCTTTTTTTCAACATATTTATTTAAAAAGTAACAATGTCTAACCTAGCTAGGATGGCAATCCATGCAGAGAATTTGCTAATAATTTTTTCATCTGAAAAGGGCCTATATACTTCTTGTACAACTTTTTACCCTTTTGTATGTTTCATTGGATGCAACCACAAAGCCCTTACCAATACTTTGTCCCCTTCCTTAAACGTAACAGGATTAAGCTTTATGTCCAAGTGCCATTTATACCGTTTTTTGGTTTTACTTATGTTAATATGGGACTGCTTTAATAAATCTCTTAGGTGGGTAGCATAAGAATCCGCATTATGCTCTGTGTTGGCATATTTATTTAGCATTGGCGGGGTTTGTATTTCCTGTCCCAAATCTAGATAATAGGGAGATATTTTAGTTGTCTCTGAAATAGAGGCATTGATAGCTATTTCAGATATTGTCAAGTAAATATCCCAATCACACTTATAAAAGTTCAAATAATTTCTTAGAATTTGTATAACTGTCTAGTTGGTATGTTCAGATTGGCTGTCAGTGTGTCAGTAAGCACTTGCAAATTTAAGAGATGTGCCAAACATTCCAACTATTTGCTTACACATCTCAGAATTGAATCTGATGCCTTGATCAAATACAATGGCCTGTGGAAAACCATAAATTTTAAATATATGGTCAACCAATTGGTAGGCCGTGCCTTTGCTGTAATACAAGACTGGCACGGCATCAACTGCACTCTCTTGGGCAATTTGTTGGTAACGGCTAGTAATGCATCATAACCCTCATTAGTAGTTATGCAATGTTAGCTGATTCGCAAGCAACTCAAAACATCTGTTAAAATTATAAATATTCTGCTTCACAAACCCGTTTGAGTTAGAATATTATCAACTGTGCCCTCAACACTTTTCTCTTTTATTTTGCTTCTCATGATTAAAGCTTCATCCAGTAATTGCGAAATATTACTATTCCCACTTAATAATATACTACAGCACCCTGCAAAATTTTTATATCAAAATCTACCCCCTCTTCCTACAAAGTGAAAAAGCAGATAGATCTCAAAGAAAGGCCACAAAACCCTTAAAATGTGAACTTTACAAATTGCGCTGACAGCAGCAAAATTCTGTAATAGCGTAATGTGAGCTAGGCCATCAGAGATCTGTAGACTCTCCAGGCGATGAATCCAGCAAAAATTACCTACAGCAGTGGAATGTGAGCCAGGTCTTCAAAAATCCATATTCTCTCCACGCAATGATACCAGCAAAAATTTTATATCAAAATCCACCTGTAACGTATAAATTTTATGTACGCAGTGGTAAAACATGAACACGTTTAATTAAGACCTGAACACGTAGAAAACAAAAACTTTTATTAAGATAAAGCTATCCACTAACATCTGGTTAGCAAAATAAAAAAAATACACCATATGTTGTTGAGTATAAACAAGCGAAAATCTTGCTTAACAAATAAATGAGCCGCAGGCTCGATTTCAAAGAGGGTAATAAGTTATTTGCAGTCCCCAAAAAGAAAATAATTGCGTTATGTACTTTACAACTGGATAAAGAAAATAGTTCTTAATGTTCCACAAAGAGATGCCGGAATGGCCTACACTATATTACACTGGAAGACGGCAACAACTATCCGTTTATAAGGAGGAAATTGACTGAAAAACGAAGAACACAGTCATGCATAACACGCACATATGCTGAGAGGAATGGGAAGACCAAGAACAAAACGAAACTTGCAAGAGAGGCCTACCTTAAGCTTTGGGTGAAAAACTAGCCAAGTCCCTCCTCTTGGGCGCTATCACTTTTTACTTCTGGCTGTCAGGTGTGACTAATCTCCCTTCTTCAGCCGATGAGAATTCCAACTCACCTTGGACGGGTATGCCTTGGAGCCAAACTAAGGCGTGTGGAAAATAGCTATGATGCCAAAGAGTCTGGAGCTCTGACGGGCTGTCGCAATTCCCGTGATGAAACTCCCGTAACGTTTGTCTTGATGACCTGCATGTATGGGCTGGTACTCTTGTCTGTTGGTGCATATATATCTGCATCTCGTTCCAAAAAAAATGAGACTCGCGACGTTCGCCAACTTGAAGATGGTTCTAACTGTCGAGTGCTATCTTTGTCTTTGTCTCCCTATCAATCTTCTCGTCATCGTGGATATTTCTCTCCTCGAGAACACTGCAAAATTCTATAATTTCAAAAAAATCATTATGCGGGCTATGGACACGCTCGCAACTCGGCTCGAATATTCCAACGTAGTCACTGAACCAACTGGAGAACAAAATAACTTATCATCCTTAGCTGATATTCCTGCTTCACCTGCGTCAGCTGCTTCGTTGGCGACTGCTGACTGGGAAGCTTGTTTTCTCACTTTTTCCTGAGAGCAAAATCTTGAGCAACTTTGGTCTTTGAAATTCGTGGACACTCTCCTCTCTTTAGCTCTCGTCTTTCCCTAAGGTTTCCATCGACCTCTCTTAGCGCTCCTAAGCACGAATGCTTGCTTAAATTCGCGCCCCACCTGACCACAAGTTTCCTTATTTTGCAAGGAATAGGGATAACTATTCTTATTGCCAATAGATGGCACAACTAGTCACTTGCCATCTACTCTTTCAAAACTACGCTGTTTTGAGAATTGTTGCTTTGGTGCACCCTCATTACAGCGTGACAAATATTTGCCAATAACTTTTCAACATGATCACCAAATCTGTTTAGGCATTTATCTGAATGGAGGACCAACTTGCTTAACCCAACTTGGTATAAATCACGTCCCTGCCCATTGAGCGAGTTCTTGCCAGCTGTTTTCACGTCAATGTCTGAAGAAAATCGTGTTCCAGATAAGTATTCCTTCAATTTCAGAAAACAGATAATAGTCACTGGGTGCCAAATCTGGGCACTATAGGGGGTGGGTCCACACTTCCCATTTGAACTTTTGCAGCATTTCCTGTTTGGCAAGCAGTATGAGGCCTGGCATTGTCATGCATGAGATTGACACCATCATTCAACATGCCAAGACATTTGTGTCAGATGATTCCATGTAAACTTATCAAAATGGCACAATAACGATCATCAATAATTGTATGGTCACGCTCGAGATATTCGATCAAGATAACACTGCATGAATCCCAGAATATGATTGCCATAATTTTACCGGCAGAGGGTGTAAGTTAAACTTCTTTTTCATTGGTGATCCAGCGTGTTTCCACTTCATAGTCGCTCTTTTGGTTGTGGGAACGATACCAAGTTTAATCCCCAGTAACGATGTGATCAATGAAGTGCTATCTGTCATAATGGTACTGCTGAAGAAACGTGAAACTGCACATCATTCGTGTGGCTTTCTGCTCCTCAGAAAACGTGCGTGGTACCCAGCTGTACGGTATCATAGCTCAGTCCTAGCTCTGACGCAATTGCACGCACAGTTACCTGTCGATCATTTTCAATCATTTTTTCAACGTGTACCGTGTTGATTTCTATCGTTGAAGAACTTGGATGGTCGTTCGCTGTCTGTTGCGGTTTTCCACACCCTCTCTGCCCTATTGAAAAGAGCGACACCATTACATTGCATGTTGTGTGTTCGTTGCTTCTTCACCATCAACTTCCACGATTTCACTGTGAATTTCAGATGGGGATACATTGTTTGCCCATTAAAACGAAGCACCTCCAAGCGAGACCACCTTTCTAAACAACTTGCCATTTCAATCGCTCTGACGCATCTGCGAACTAACGCTACCTACCCGCACAACCGCTGTAAGACAACTAGCGCCATCTGTCTCCATTCTGGAGAAAAATATTCTTTCCACAATAATTACTTTTCAATGCTGCTGCTTGTAACCTATTTTTTGGATCCATCCTCGTGTATTGAAAAAGTAAATTATAAAATAACCTTTGTTCAATTGTAGTCTAAATTTTTTTCTTCATGAAATGGAAGAAAAACAGATGAAAGCCCGACAGCTCTTGATATTTTCTCCAATTTCAACGTAAAACTTCTTTTTCAATACCAAAAATCTTACACGGGTAATTCTAGTTGTTTATTATTCTCATAAAAATATTAAATTCAATGCATCATAACTATGAAAATGAAAAACTATAAAATAGTGGAAATTGGAATTGAAGAAGTCAAATAAAAGATGATCAATAAAAAAGAAGTTTAGATGAATTAAGATTGACGTGCAGAGAAGTAAATGATTCTGCTATGGGAACTCATTCTGTGGCCGTCGTTATGCTCCTCGGACAAAATTTTAGGTTTGTCTATTAACTGCCTTCTTTGACATCTTAAAAATAAGTTTTAAACGTAGAGTGAGGTCTAAGAAAAAAATAAAATGATGCGAAACTTAATAACCAATTGTCGTTGTATACTATTTAAACTCAAAATGCTGCATAATTCCGCGAAGTGAAACAAGAACATAGCACTTCAAAACATAGTATACGGTATTAGCACTATACCTTTTTTGGTAAAGAACTAGTCAAAGATTGAGTGAAAATAGCTTTATGGGAACCTGTATGAAAGCTTTTGTGATGCCATAAATCAGCCGATAGAAATCAACCCTACCTATTGTGTGGAATGAAACACAAATGCACAGAACTATTGAAGAGGTTTTCTTCCAGCAACTTAATACCTTGCTATTGACCTCGATGCCACAATAGTACTACATATACAGAACATTTACAGACTTTCAGGGCGGGTTCCTTACATTAAACTAAGATACTCTCATATGTCGGAAATTACTTAGATCTTGAGGTATCACATTCAACGCAGTTGAGACACAATGTATTATGGAAAGTTGTAACCAACCAGATGTCGCTATGTTGCCATGGAGATTTGTTTACATTCGTCATTTGTATACATTTGTGGTTAATCTGTTCTCAAAGTTTTGCGTGTGTAGTAGTAAATTAATTCAAAAGCGTTCCGTTTAAGATTAATGTGTGGACTGTAACTGCAGATAACTGTCTGGTAGGTCTCTATGTTCTCCCTGCAGTCTTCAGGCACTATCTACAAGGACTTTCTTTAGAACACTCTTCCCGATTTGCTACAGGATGTGTCCCTGCAGATAAGAAGAATCCTTGGGTTTATGAATGATGGAGATCGAGCACGTTTTAGTCTCATTGCTCGAGATGCATTGGCTGATATTTACCATGGCAGATGGATACGTAGGGCAGAACCTGTTACATGGCCTGCAATTTCCCCCGATCTCAATCTATAAAATTTTCACCTGTAACAATTGATGTATGCAGCCGACATTCCTAATGCAGAGGCGCTTCATCAGCGTTTCGTGGAAGCCTGCGAAAGTTTTTGTACTGGTGCGACAATAAATGATCCAAAGAGTGCATGCGTATGTAGAAGTACGCGGAGGACAGTATGACCATTTGTTTTTTAAAACATATGTTTATATGGACTATAGATAAAATATAAACTGACCTTGAGGAGCTATGAATGCATAACGAAGATTTTGTAGGAGGCAACACTTATCAAAAAAAAGAGATTTATTCGGCATAAATAGACATTTCGACTAGTGGTCATCTTTCAGTATGCGTCGTTATACAATTTTAGCGAGTGTAGGCCTATATATACAGATGGAGAATAATCAGGAGTTAGAATCTATTCCCCATGGTTGGATTGGTCTAAGAAATCTATTTCCTGATTTGTCTTACAAACAAAATAAAGAAACTTAAAAAGAAAAAAGAAGAAAATACTAATCTGAAAGAAAATTTCATTCTGAAGCATACAAATAGAGATTTTAAAAATTAATTATGGTCTAAATTTAAATTTACAATCTTCAATTTTGTAAGATATTCATATCAAATAATACAAACGTGTTCGAGGGAAAGAGGAAAAAAATATTATCTAGGAGTATGTTCGAATCTAGACTGATGGACCACTTTATTAGAGACACCATAGTAATAAGTTGGTCCACCTTCAATTGTCATCAAAACCATAATTCTTCTAGGCATAGATTCAAGAATATTGGCCCGTTCCAGAACCAAATTGGAAAGTGGAATTTGTAGGCTTCGAATGATATTTTTACCTCGTTTTGAGCTCAGGTGTTGGAACCGGGCAAAGAAACACGTGGAAGTCAGAGTCATGTTCACTAAAAATCGAAGACCAACTGACCATCTGCTGACCCCAGACAGTGTGTAAATAAGAAATCCGATAGAAACTTCACGTTTCGTAGATTTCTACAACTAGAATCGATTAAGAAGCAGCCGATGATCTTTTGCCAGCGAAAAACTGGTATCCAAATGCGAACAGCATAGTGCATCGGTGCAGCACAATCGTCTTCAGAGTCAAGAAAGATACAACTTTAAGAGAAGAGACAATTTTTGACGAAGAAAATTATAGTGAGCATTTCAGGGTCAAACGTTAAACATGGTTAAAGAATCTTGGCAAAAATGCCTAACAACTGAAATCTGCAATTTAATTTGGTAGACCCAGTTTATCTTTCATTAGACAGATTATAGAAAGAAATCTTAGATCAAAAGGTAACACTGTAATCAAAAAAGGCTGCACAACTGGTCTGCAGCAATGTTGAGTGTCTTGTGCCCTTAAGAGATATCACAAATAACAAAATTATTCTCGACTTTTTTATAACATTCATCCGATATCAAGAAAGTTCTTGGTTAAAATTAAGTCTGACATTAAAATTGTTTACAGGGAGCATTAAAGCCAAACTGGGGCCTGAATCTCGATGTCGTAAGTGATTTTCACATTAAGGAAAAATAGATGAACTTTTTTTTACACTTTTGTATATGTTTACTTCATTTTTACCAAGGATGTGGAATTTCCAACGAACCGAATGAAACTTTAGCCAAACAACAGAAGGCAGGAAAACACGAATTTCCATGGCAGGTAACATTGTTTTATAATCAATATGAAAGTTTATATTTACATGATAAAATCAATCAGAAGCAAGTAATACATTTGAATTTAATTGAGTTCCTATTAACAAAAATGAAAGTAGATTTTCCAGCACCAAACAGATTTCAGAGATTATTTAATTAAAATCATCTAGTATCAAATTATTAGCTTTATTATACAGGATGGTCCAGTTAAGTGTAAACATGGAAATTTCTCGAAAACAAAGCATTGTACGAAAAAAGTCCAAAATCAAAAGTGAATTACTTCGCGCGGGAAATTCATTAGCCAAAAAATTAGCCTCCCTCCTCTCCTTGCTAGGGGCGAGGGTAACTTTGAAATCTTAAATAGGAACTCCTATTTTTAATGGTATATTCAGATTGTACAGAAAGTTTTATTCCTGGCTTTTTTTCAATTGATCAAACCGTTTAGGAGATAAAGGCCCTGAAAGTGTGGACCTTTTAAAGTTTTGAACCCAATTTTATCGATGAAGACCCAATTTTTTCAGGGTGGGTCTTGCAGACATTCCTATTTTGCTTTTTGATGGTCTTTAAGAATCCGAAGTCAGAATTTCAAAAATTCAAAATTTTTTAGTGCGCAATCAACGTCTTGGGAGCTGCAGTCTTATGGAGACAGAGTCTTTCTCCAAGCATCAGCAAGGTGGTAGATCGTTAATGGTTCGGGGAGCATTTTCCTACAATGGAAAAAATAATTTAGTATTTTCTAGTGGACGTATGAACGCTATTGCTTACCAGGAATTGCTAGAAAAAGTTTTGCTGCCATTTGCAGAGGATCTAGGCCAGCCATTTTTCAAATTCCAGCAGGACAACGCTCCGATACATGTAGCAAAATCAACATGAAATATTTTTTTAGAAAACAGGATTAAGTAATAGAATGGCCAACTTTCTCCCAATCTTAATCCCATGGAGAATGCCTGGAATCATCTTTCTCGTCTTGTTTATGCAGGAGGGAAGCAATGCATTCTACTGCTGAATTCAAAGCTGCCATCATCTCCGGATGAGAAGAATTTGATGAAACTTCTCTGAAGCAGCTCATAGATACGTGTGTACAATGTTATAATTAAACAAAAAAAATTATTAGCTTTTGAAACAGGTGTTCATATATTTAAGACACTGATTTATTAGTTTTTTTCATTGATTACTTTTGTAAGAATTTCTCTTTGTGTTGCAGTGTCTTCATTAATTCAAAACAATCAAAACGCTTTCATTGTTACACATGCAAGTTTTTAAACATTAATTCAATGTGTATGATATAACGATGGTAGTTATACACCTGTTCGTATAAATATGAGATGCACCTTAGCATTCTTTTCTAGTTTTAAAATACTATGTGCGAGTAAAACGACTTTTTTGAGCTTCATCTCAAAAAAACTTTCAATAACCTGTAAGCAAGTATAAATATTTCATACAGTTTTCGGCTATTAAATGCTCACAAAATTAAATCCATTGATAGGGCGTAGTGTTCCTATCTCAAACGTTAAGGAACAGAACGCATAGACTGAATACTTATTATTAGGTTGTTTCATAAGTAATAGCCGAATTTGATGGAAAGAAAAGGACACAAGAAACAAGGAAAAGAATACATTTTATTAAATGAAATATCGTCCCTTAGCAGCTATAAATTGTGTCCAAAGTGTTGGAAATGAAAATACCACGGTGACAGAAGTCGGCATATTGCAATGACTGCATATTGCAGTTCCAAAAAACTGGTGACGGTAGTAATGACAGCATCTCGATCGGTGAACCGTTTGTCCCGCAAGAAATTGTCCAAATGACGAAACATGTGGAAATCATTTAGGGCCAAATCTGGTGAATACGCAAAATGAGGAAGAACCTCGTACCCAAAGCACTAATTTTTTTGCAGGGTTGCAACAGACATGTGGACGAGCACCATCTTGGAGGAGTATTGGACCTGCATGATTCACCAATGATGGATGTTTTGTTCGCAGTTTCTGATGGCATTCGTCACTGCGAATCGTGCAGGTTTTTGTTCCACTTTCTGCCGTAACTGTTCGGTATCGCACTTTACCAGATGCCCATTTACTGCTTACGATTAATGTCCATATCTCCAGCGCCAAACTTTGCAAATAATCTGCGGACAATTCTAGCACTCGTCGTGCAGGAATCCTATGCTCCATTAATATTAGCAACGATTTCCCGCACATACAGTTCAAGTTTGAATTCGTGCGAAATCACTAGCCTGACATCACGCTGCTCCATCACGTTAATATCTGTACCGCTACACGCCCAACGGCTGGAGAAATTTCTGGACCAGTCCTACTCATTTTGTAGGGAATTGTAGTTCTACTTATGCACCGTCAGGCTCAAGTGTGGCGACGAACCCCCCCCCCCCCTCTTGATACAAGTTTATCAACCTAAAATTGACCAAAATCGTGAGAGGCGGGCTTGTCATGGTCCGGGAGTGTCCAAAGGTGCAATGTCGGCAAATAATAAACTCAAAATTTATTAATTAAAAGGAACCACCCTTTTTAATACTCAAAACATATGACCAACCACACAAAGTGAGGAACTTCTCGAATACCCATAAATTACATTAACGTACATTTAAATAACTCAACTTACGCTACAATGCCATCAAATAATTGGGCTATCACCACCAAGTAACACCAAATAAAGAAGGAGGAGACTGGGCTATTGGTACCTTGAGCAGACTGCTTTACGTAATGGAGATAGCTGCAAACTTAATGGGCGAATGGTGCCACCCGCTAGAAGCCAGTTTAACTTTCAAGAAGACGTCATGTGGTTCCTTTAAGACACCTATACATACGAGGGGGAACCACTGAAACCCTCTGGGGTGACACGCATTGATCGCGGTTCGCACTAACACTCAATTGGTATCCTGCAGCTGGCCTCGGCGTGAGCCTTTTAGAGCGCCGGCGATAATGCAAGGAACCCTACACCACGGAACGGTCTATATAGCTCAATGGCACTTAACAGTCCCACCTGTAGCAATTCGAGAAACCAAGTACATCCCTCTTTATAAGAATCTCGAAATAAACTTATTGTACTTTTAATATTCACTAAGGAAATAGCTACATTATTTCTTCTCTTGATATAGCCACTTAAATACAACGAGAGACATTTTACAAAAGTCAACTTAAAGACGCCCTCTCTAGCGCTTAAAGCGACACAGTTCCACAGGTCCAGCACTGGTGAGATAATAGTTCCCAGATTCAAAGATCACCACACTACACATGAATTGTCAACTGTAGATTCTCCTCACGTCGCGTCACAGAAACATAACAAAAGTACTCACCACACGGTGTCTTCAAAACATATGGCTTTTTACCGTCCATTCAGAAAGTCCGGGGCCCAGCCGCGGCAGCGTTCAATTCTCAAGTCACACCCGACGTAGCTTAAGACAAACCCATGCTCAAGAACTACAAAACTAATTAACACCAAGCAGTTCTTTTTGTCACTCTCCGCCATTAAAACTGGTCAAGAGAGCTCCAACTCCGTGTTTTTTTCAGCACGTAGCTCAACACAACACCCAAAAAAGAACACTACCGTAATCAAGTTTAATATTTTACCAACAATGCTATGACTGGATGTTAACACTGTCTCCTCGAAAAAGAAAAATTTCCGACAAAACAATTTCAGTCCAGCAAACACGATCTCTGTTGCAACGAACAACTCCTTGCAACAGCGATCGTTTTAATACAAATTACAACAATGGGGACAACGCAAAAGGCAAAGTGCCATTTCAAAACAAATAAAAACAACATTTTCAAAATAATATTTTCCCCCAACACACAATTAACCAATCAAATTATCACCATATACTAATAAACAATATTTGGACATAAAAATAAAATAAACACAATTTAGTCCTCAGCCGAGCCGTATGCGAAAAACTGACATGGAATGTCACATACGCGCGACGAAAGATCAAAATATAATCTAACAATAAATTATATTTGGACCATACATAATAATCAGTTAGGACATCACAAACAATTCGAAAGACAAGAAAAAAAACGCGATCCATCCCCAGACGCAGGCCAATTACGCCTGCTACTTCCCTTTCTCAGCAATAACGTCCATCTTATGGACCAACTCCAAATTAAATGTTGGTGAGCATTCGGGCTAGAGCCACAGACATTGCTCGATCACGCGGCTGAAGCCCCGCCCCATACGCAGCCAACACTTCCCGCATGCTCCCATGTGACTCAACCTTACTCCCTACACAACCAGCAACAATTGCTGGAACACCGCCCCTTTTATTTTTAGGTCGGTTCTTACTCCACCCCGAACTTTCTTTTTTTTCGTGGCCACCCCAACATGACCACTAACTTGACTCAGCAAAACCTCATCCCCTTTACTCTTACTACCACCACCAGGTACCTCGCTCCCAGACGCAATTGCATTGGCCCCCATCACAGCCACTGCCTCACTGGCACGCATAGTTAGCACCGCGCAGTGCTGATTCTCCATAATCCCTGCAACATCTCCCTGGGAGGAGCATTGGCCTCCGACATCCAAAAGGCAAGGTTGAAGCTTGTGTCCAATTAATGGTGGTTCCATTCGCCCACTACAAATTTTGGCGCCAGGTCCCTCCTCCATAGGGAACGTCAGGTCTAGACCCCTGGTATTTGACGGCACCGTGATTGCCAACGCGGCCACATTAGAACCACCCAGTGCAGGATCCATGTAAATATAGTCCTCAGGCTGGACCTCCTGGCCCTTACTGTCAGCTTTACTAGTAACACGGCCACTGGTCAACTTATCGTCCTCCACGATGAAGAGGTCGGGACTCCTATCTATGGTACCCATAGCATCTTCGCTTACAGGCACTGCTACATGGGGAGGTAACACCACCTCACCCTGCGCCCCATCCACCTGGACACGTACTACACTAACCGACTGCCCCACATTCTTGCCTGAGTCCGATTTGGTCTCCCTCGGGTACATGGGGTCACTCCAAAGTGGGGGCGGGAACCGCACTGCTGCTCACGTCATTAACGCTGCTTGCACTTTCGTGACAGCACATGCCCACACCCCCCGCCGGCATACTAGTGCCCTTATCGGCAAACTGCTTCGCCAGCCCATCCCCATTCCTTGTACCCCAGGACCTCCTCGGAACCTGCATCTCCTGGATTCTGGCCCTATGCACTATTTGGATATCCCCAAATCGGACTCCCTTAAGCTTGACCATCGACCGAGATACCTGGCTCACTACCATGAAGGGGCCAAAACTGCACCCAACACGAGCGCCCCCCCCCCCCCCCCCACTAACACCATCACCTTACTTCCTCTCCTCAGACACATATTCTCCTGCCTACCCTGGTAACAAGCTAGCTGGGCATCATCTTCGTCTTCGACTAAATTGGTTTCCACCGCGGAGTTCTGGACGATCTGGTAGCTGGGGCCCTGCGTGGTCCAACAGTCTGCACCCCCTGCACAATACGCTAGCTTAACCCCACCTGCATCAACACCCCCAGCCTCCTCGCCAACGAGCATCGCTTTAATCTCGCGGACGAGACATTCGAGGCTCTCCACCAGCCTTAAACAGGCTGCCCCATCCAGCCACATAACCAAAACAAAAAAAAACAAACACCGCCTTGTTACACTGCACCCGACCCTACACCTCTGATAATCCGAACATACGGATTAACACTCCCACCTGGGGACCCCAAATGTGACGAACCCCCCTCTAGATACAAGTTTATCTACCTAAAATTGACAAAATCGCGAGTGGAGGGCTTGTCAGGGTTCGGGAGTGTCCAAGGGTGCAACACAATAACAACCAGCATAAAGTTAAATAAAAAAACTCTTTAATTCCCAAACTTATCAACCAAACCAAAATACATAAATTACAATACTCAAAA
>JAHWFO010096242.1:95675-106769 GCA_023313115.1 Rhysida immarginata | reverse complement strand
CCAAACTTATCAACCAAACCAAAATACATAAATTACAATACTCAAAACAACGACCGCATAAACGATGACGTCGCTGTTCATCAATGTGAGGGGCCCCTCGAGTACTTACAGAATCACTTTAAGCATAGTTTATCACACTACCCATCAAGAAACTATTTAATCACTTATGACACGCGGGTCATGCCCTATAAAGAGGGAAGAGGATGCACTGAGTCCACCGACTCGAAATCCAAACATATCTAGAAATGGACCTTAGGCTATCGCTACCTCGAGCAGACTGGTCCACGCGGTGTTTGCTACTGCAGACTTATTGAGCGAATGGCGCCACCCCTCAGAAAGTAGATCAACGTCCCCAAATGACGTCGTGTGATTCCTTTAATACAGCACATATGCATGAGAGGGGGAATCACCGAAACCCTCTAGCGTGACGCACACTGGCCTCGGTTTGCACCTTCGCAATACTGGTGTCCTGCTTGCTGGCCTTGGCTAGAGCCCCTTAACGGAACCAATGATAAAAGCAAGGATACCACCACCACGCGCCAGCCTATGCGGCTCTACAGCGCTTACCAGCCTCTACGCAACACTCCCATAAAACTTACATCTTTCCTTATAGGAAACCCAACCAAGCAATTATTACTAAGCTTAACGTTTATAAAAAAAAACTACATCAAATCTTCTTAGGGCATAAAACATTCCAGAAACAAAGTACACTAAATATTACAGAGTCTGCTCTTAGGCAACCCCACACGCGCTCGGAACTAGACCAGTTCTCAACGGCGCAGCACAAACGAGAAACGAGTTCTCCAGGCCATCAGTCGCTATGCTCCAAAATTCACACCCTTTCGTCGTGTCAAAAATACAAGACAACTCACCATCTGATGTCATCTGATGCATCTTACCGTCCGACTGCCTCGAATGGGCTTACCAGGCATTCGGCGGCCCAGGCGTGGCAGCTTTCGAAATCCACGAAGACACAGAGGTGTAGAACACGAAGACAAACGAAGATTAAAACCAGCAGAACACACTAATTTATACACTTCAAATAAACAACATGGTTCTGGAGGAATCTACCATGCAACAAATTAACTGGAACTATACATCTCGGCCTTAGCATGAAAAAGTAAACCCGCTCAGGCCGACTGTTTTTTTTTAACACAAGCTCAAAAGAGCTCTCGCTTTGACTTAACTCAGCGCGGAATCGCTTGCACAACAACAGCATAACAAAAAATTATTCCTCCATAACCAAGTAGTGAAAATTAAACAATGCTACAGCGGGAGACCGACACTGACTTCTCGGAAAAGAAAATCTCCAAGAAAACAATGTCAGCTCCAACAAACACGATCTCTGTTGCAAAGAACAGCAATCGTCTAAAACAAAAGAACAGCAATATCCAATCATTACATCGCTTTAAACGGGAAGTCGTTTTTTTTACAAAAAACAACAACAAGCATTATAATTAAAATTTAATCCCAAAACAAAACTAATAAACAAACTTAACCTAAATAAATAGCAAGGAGGCTACAGAATCCTTCCGCCGGGCTATAAGCTAATAACTGACATAGAATGTCACACAAGCAAACTATCCTAAGTGACATCGGTTAATACTTATGAAACAATCCAATATTTGCAGGTAACGCATTTTGAAAACTTTAGTCTATAAAGCCAAAATTAAAAATATACGCTAAATCCTTTTGTTTTTCAACATACAGGGGTTTGACAAAATAATATGAACACCTTTGATTTTAGACGTTTTGTCGAATATCTAGAAAAATACTTGACAAATTATTTTGAACTTGAAACTTCAGGGGGTGTAAAGAGCATGTTACACTTTATATATATTAGCGAACGTTTTGTCCCGAAGGTAAATAGGGGACCAGCAACAAATTGAACAAAAAAATAATATTTGGATTCATCTTGTAAACAATAATGCTTGAAATGCGTGGTAGATGTAGCATAAGATTAGGAGGCTTCTTTATTTATCTGTGTTCATTTGTATGAGAATGGCGGGAGGTATACAGATTTCTTTAAAAAAAAAAAAAATCGAAATTTTTTTCCTAAATCTTTTGTTTATAACATGCGGGTCTACGACAATTTGATCGATGACAATTCGGTGGACAACAATTCGATCGATGACAATTCGGTGAACGACAATTCGATGAATGACAATTGGATGGACACGACTATACGATGGACGCAACAATTCGGTGGGCGCGATAATTTGGTGAACAACAATTCAGTGAACATGACAATTTGGTGAACATCATTTCTGTAGACGTGACAATTTGGTGAAGGTCAATTCGGTGGACACGACAATTCGGAGATTTTATATATTTAATTCTTTGTTTGTTTAAAATTGAAATAATTATGTTTAATTGTTTATAATGTAATTTATTGCAATTAAAAGAAATTTGCCTCATTCATTTTATGTCAAAGTCACTTTTTAAACGGGAATCTTATATTTATTATTATTATTTGTTAATTTATAATTAAATGAGATTGTTTCTTTATTACATAATTTATTAGATCATTTTGTAAAAAAAGAAACATTTCCTATATTGTTTTATTGCTAAGAGTTTTATTATTAAATTAAAAAAACCCATAAATGTACTACTTAAGCTCGTTAAAATAGGTGCAACAGGAATCCGGTAGATAAATCTGTAATTTGATGTTGACACCCCCCTCCCTACAGAAAGGTGGTTAGAGAGTAGGCCTACTCCAAGGCGGAACCTTTGATGTTGTGTCACACCGTGCTTGGCAGGAAAGCTGGACAATCACCATATTGTCTGACTGTACTCCATCGAGGTGCAAATTTTAAATCAGTTGTGAATATAAGTAAAGTCCTACGTTCTTTTTGGATGCATTTTGTGAGAAGTGCTCCATGAAACACTATTCTAACTGCCTTACAGATTAAAACACCAGCAAAAACTATAACAACAACAACAAAAACACGTATACAACACTGATATAGAAGCTTCTATCATGCCTGCCTGCTTCGACAGCTAGGAGAGGAGACTACTGGGCATAGTCGCACAATATGGCAAACCAATTGGAACAAATCAGGGCGAGTGCGCCTACTGTCTAACTATACTGTGGTTGGTAGGAGAGGGGATGTAGACAGCAAATTACAGATTTTGAGGGGAGGACAGGAGGTTAAGTTCATTTCATGTTTAGGTTGAAAGAATGATATAACCATAAAGGGTGATATTTTTTTTTATATTTTCTAACTTCATAGTTTTAAAACCCTCCCTTCTCATCCACCAACTGAAAAGAAAATTAAAATGACTGTCTTAAAACTTTGAACTTAGAAAATATAAAAAAATATTAATAACAACATAGATTTAGTTATATCATAATCTAAAGAAGTTAGATTATGGTTACATGCTGCTATAAATTTTTTGAAATGATTTCCAAATTCTGTACAAATTTCAAGTGTTTGAGCTTTTATTCCTGTTCTTCCTTTGGGAGATGAGTAGGGGCAAGGCTTCCGAGATAAAGTTTTGTATATTTTTTATTAAATTAGATATTGGATTACAAAAATTAATACTATTTTATGTAAATAGATGGGTCTTTATTAAAATTATGACTTACTTATTCAAATTATAGAAGGCTTCGCAAACATTTAGAATTGGATCCTATTCGATTTTAATATAGTTTTGAATTACCAGTTTTAATTGATAAAGACCTCTTGTTAGATGTCGTTAATGAAATTGTCAACTATCATCCATTCAGCAGGGCGAGTGTCATCTCAGAAACAAATTGGCGAATTTAAACCTCTTCAGCAGGCCGAAGTTTACAATGCCCATAACTGAATGTTAAAAAAATAATTTATAAAACACAATTAAGAACAAAGTAATTATAAATAATGAATTAAAAATATCTAAGTGTCAGAACATATTCTTCAATAAACTTATTATCATTCTGACATAACTCATCTATACCATGCCAAGATCACAAATTTTAAATTCATTTGAAAAAATTTTTTTAGTTTAATAATTAAACATAGGTTTTTAACACTATTTCGTTTACTGCTAATTTAAATATAAAAGGTTGTATAAAATGAAGGAAACAGGTTTCTTCTGATTGCAATAAAGATGCGTCAATATAAACAAATAATGAGTTATAAATTACAAATAACACATATAAATTTCTTCAGTGATTTTAAATCTCGATCGAATTTGCATTTCCACCAAATTGACGTTTACGGAATTGTCGCATCCACTGAATTGACGTTTACCAAATTGTCGTTCACCGAATTGTCATTCACCCGAATTGTCGTTCACCGAGTTGTCGTCCAGTGCATTGTCATCCACCGAATTGTCGCTCACCGAATTGTCGGACTCCCATAACATGCAGAGTGTTCAACCCAATGCAAGGCTATTTTCATGAAACTTGCCAAACTACAGTAGAGACAACACCCTGCAATCAGTATATAAAAATATTAAATATTTGATGAAATATTTTTACTAAATAATGATTAACTGCCCATGCGCAAGAATTACCAAAACGTCTTTTGCATAATTTATTAGCCAAATATATAGAGCTACTCTTATAGAAAGCCTAAGCAAATATCGTGAAAATTTCATATTGACTTCGTATCAGTGTAAGAAGATCTTCGACAAATTGATACTTGTATCTGGTCCAAAATTAAAAATTTAGAGAAAAACCCCTTATCGTATTGTTTATTTTTGACAGGGGTCGTTCTAGAAATACGGCATGCTGTATTTGGTGTTTTCAGCCCCCTCCCAGCCCCCCCCCCCCATGGCACATTGGGTCATATTTTTCATACTCCCTCCACTTTTAAGACGTCACGCCAAATAAGTTAACCTTCCCTTCCTACAAACAAAAGAAATAATCTTTGGTTACTTCCAAACACAAAAAACCTGTTCGTTTTTGTACAAATGAGATAAAATTTGAAAACCCTCCTGGACTTATATAATGAAATTTCAGGTTTTTGCTTAGGTGTTAATTACGATTTTTGAAATTCGAAAATTTAACTATCCAAAAAAAACTTAATCGTGACGCAAAATTATTAATGCATCATGAGCAATTGTATCTGACAAGGCGATCATCGTATGCATATACTCACGTCAACAATGCTTAAAAGATATGATAATATATTCATTGTTGACTACTCAGTACGAATCGATTTTTACATGAAATGCCATAATCTTGGTATACTTTAAAATTTCTGTTAGAGCACATGCAATCGACTTGAAGGGGTCCACGAAAAAGCCTGAAAAGTTGATAAAGCCGAAATAAGACCTTAATGATGATATTGTCAAAAATATAATTTGAAAAACTTAATCCGTTTTTAAGTTATTATGCAAATGGTGGACGGATAAACGTATAGCCCAAACGTGCATTCTTATAAGTAGCTTTTAGCTAAAGCTCCTAATAGGGAAGTATTATTATCCTGTCAATTGTTAGGATTGGCGGTTGCTAACAATAAGAAAACAGTAATTGTTTTGATTGTTACGCATAATAATTAAAATAAACATTATTGTGAAACTCAGAATGGTCAGAATTTTAATTGTTGTAAATTTTTTTCATTGATATACACAGTCCAGTCACATGAATAAGACCACCTGTCAGCACTAGAATAACCACCTTTCGCGGCGCAGACAGCTGCGAGATGGGCAGGAAAAGAGTCATTAAGGTTCTGGAAGGCATTGACAGAGATGTGAAGCCATACCGAATCTAGTTCTGTGACATAGATTACGTGGTGGAGGATCCATGGCACAAACAATCTGATCGAGGTGATCCCACAGATGCTCTATGGGGTTTAAATCCGAGGAGTTTGGGGGCTAGGAGAGTAACGTATACGTATCCTCGTGGTCTTTGAACCATGCACAGACACTACGCGCTGTATGGCATGTCGCATTGTCCTGCTGGAAGATACTATCATTCTGAGGAAACACAATCTGCATGTAGGAGTAGACATGGTCTGAAAGGAGAGATGCGTACTTTCATTTATCCATGGTGCCGTTCACAATGATGAGTACACGCAGTGAATGCCATGAAAACATTCCCCAGACATAAGCGCTGCCTCCTCCGACCTAGACCCTTGCAGCACGTGTTGCAGGGAGTTTGTTTTCTGATGCTGAACGCTATACACGCCATCACCCATCTGTCCAATGGAGCATAAATCGTGATTCATTGGAAAAAGCCACCTTCTGCCACTCTGTTGCTGTCTAGTTGCGATATAGGTGTGCAAATGTCGGTTTTGCTGTCGGTGAACAGCCGTCAGCATTATTGCACGAACCAGCTGTCTGCTGCGGAGCCCCATACGAGCAACATTCACTGAACTGTCGTTGAATATACACGTTTGGTCGCCTTCTGGTTCATCTGGGAGGTCAGTTGGTCCACAGTTGCACGTCTGTTGGCTTGCACGCATCTCCAGAGCTGCCATTCATCTCTGTCATGTACGGGCAGTGGTGCACCACACTTGGCTCGTCGCTAATTTTGGGTATTGCCATTCTGCCATGCACAGTACACTTTCACCACGGCAGCACGCGAACAGTTCACAAAACTAGCCATTTCAGAAATACTGCCGCCCTTGGTTCGGAAGCCAATGATCATGCCCTTTTGGAGATCGGGTAAATCGCTACGTTTTGCCACGACTCCAATGGGTCTACGACAATTGGGTGGATGACATTTTGGTGGACAACAATTCGGTGGACGTCAATTGGGTGGAGGTGACAATTCGGTGAATGTCAATTGGGTGGACGAGAATTCAGTGGAAATGCAAATTCGATCGAGATTTTAAATTACTGAAATTTTAAATATTTAACTCATTGTTTGTTTATAACTGGCACATCATTATTGCAATTTGCTTCATTCATTTTATGTCGAAGTCACTTTATATGCGGGAATCTTTTATTTATTATTTATTACTTTACAAATAAATGAGATTATTTCTTCATTAAATAACTTAATAAATCATTTTGTGAAAAGTGTAACACTTTCTATTTTGTTTTATTGCTAAGAGTTCCATTATTCATTTAAAAATACGATAATTCTTAAGTTACTACTTAAGCTCGTTAAAATAGGCACAATAGGAATTGAGTAGATAAATCTTATTGAACATTAATATAGCACAATGACCCCCCCCCCTTCCCCCAGAATCTGGTTTAATATAATAAGGCGGTTGGAGGGGATGGAGAGGGTAGAGTTCATTTCATTTCAGAGTTGCCCCTCCAGCTTTTTAAGAGAATTAGGTTTCCCTTCTTATACCGTATAAGAGAATTAAAATGACTGTCTTAAAAGTATACAGTCAAGTTGAAGTTATTATAAAAAAATATTTATAAGTAAAATATGTATAAAAAATATAAATAAATTACAGAAAAAATGTACAGAAACAAAATACAGCTTTATAAAAGTGTACAGTCTGTCCTGCTTGTAATATAGAAAGATGATTGGAGGGGAGGACAGGGGGTGGACATCATTTCGTTTTTGGGTTGAAAGCGTTAATATAATCATTTGACCCCCATTAAATTTTAGCTTCTCCCCCACCATCCCCCAAAGGATTAGCAGGATTTAAAACTCAACACACATGGAATTTTTACAGAATTTTGGAAATCATTTCAAAAACTGAGAGGAACATATAACTGAACAAATTTTCTTGATGAAATATTTTTTTCTTTTTGTTATTATTTAAAAAAGTGATGAAGAATAAATTTGAAACTTATTTGATTTTTATTATATTTTATATATTTTTGTTGTTACAATTTCATTTGTATTATTTGTATATTTTATCTGTAATTATTTTGTTTTTGTATATATTTTTTCTATAATTTATATTTTTTGTACAGCTATATTTTACTTGTAATATTTTTGTATTATAACTTAAAGTTTTAAGATAATCATTTTAATCCTCTTTGTTTATATTTGTTTATATGAGAAGGGAAACGTAATTCTCTTAAAAAGCTGGAGGGGGAAATAGTTATACATAAAATGAAATGAACTCTATCAACCCTTTCAACCTAAAAATGAAATGAACTCTATCCTCTGTCCTCCTCTTCAACTGCCTTCTTATATTAAACCAGACTGTCGGGGGAGGGGTGACTATGCTATATTAATGTCAAATAACATATCTGTCTACCCAATTCCTATTGTGCCTATTTTAACCAGCTTAAGTATAATTTAAGAATTACTTCTTAGCAATAAAGCTAAATTAAATAATAGAACTCTTAGCAATAAAGCTACATAAAAAATGTTGCACATATTACACAATAATAAATAATAAATAATTAATAAATAAATAATTAATTAATAAAAAATAAATAATTACGCTTAAAACAGAAAGTTTAAAAGCATGACGAGTTTCTGTGGCAGTTAACTCATATCAAGAACAGATGAAGGTACGCTCTTGCTCTTATTCACTGATCGGATTTTTTATCTCGAATTTTTATCTTGATGCTGACTATCAAAAAGTTTCACGAGCGCGCACGCGGGGTTGAACGGTCACGAGAGCGCTTGAGCGCACCAGTATTTTATTATTATATATTATTATTATTATTATTATTATTATTATTATTAATAATAATATTATAAGCAAGAGCATGGTGGAGTATATCTTCCCCTCCATCGGAGGGGGAGAAAGCAGCTTTTAAAGTTTAAACTAACAGCCAAGATTGAAAAGGCCTAAAAGCAATCATGCAGCAGCAAGGCCTAAGAGCAATCGTGCAGGCAGGACTCGACGAAGAATGTATTCGGTGCTGGAGGAAATGTATGCAGAAATATATTTTACATAAGAAATTAAAAAATTTCCCCCACTGAAATGCATATTACTTTTATTGAAGCTTATAAGAAAACTGTTTTTAGATTACCGATTGCGTGTGTGGTGGTGGGGGGGGGGTGCGGCGTATCGGCCGCCGCGGCGCTACTGTCGGAGATTTTACATTTATGTTAAATTTTTGCTGCTGCGGCCTTACTACCGAAAATTACGGTATTTTGTCCAATTCCTGTATATGCAAATTGTCATGCGCCCACCACTCCACGTTTCAATGGAGAAAACAAACACAAACGTCATTCCACATTCGACTAATCAATTTAGTGAGTGAAGGAGGCAGTGCTCCCTAAACGGAACAGAAAGATTAAAATAAAGTCAGTTACATAAGAGGAGCGAAACAGGCAACTTTAGGATGAGACGGAATTATGGGACACTTTGAATAAAAACCCTTTTTCAATTTGTGTCGTATAAATGCTTGATAGTTGTTTGGGGTATACTGTCTCATGAAACAACGATAGCATCTTTTATTTCCGCTATCTCATGAAACAAGGTTAGCTCATTCTTGTAAACTTCTCTCGGTAATAGGCCCCAAATTTTCAATGGCCTTTAGACCAGTTGATAATGTAGATATTTAAAAACGGCAAATTTTCTTTAACTTTAACCACATAGGTCCAGCCATTCGACGACCGCATTGAGGAAATACCCGTGAAGGTAGGGTTACATATCCTTGTGCAGTTTGTCGACCATCAACAAATTGCCGTTCACAGTTTTTCGGTTAAACGATAGCTTCCCAATTCACCAGTGATCCTTCGCCAGTTTGCTGACGTGACATCGTACGCGTTACCCGAAACCACTCGATAGAATTGTCTGAAAATTGACAGGCATACACTTAAATACGTATTCTATTATTCCCCCGAATTTCAGCTCTATAGCTCTGATACTGTACATCCAAGTTACTAACTCGGATTGTTTCCAAAATCTTTTCCTCCTTTCTTAAATCATTAAAATTATAGAATAACCTATTCGGACCGTCTAAATTAAACATATTTTCATCAAAGAAGATGATACTACGTCTTCTTTAGTCCTTTGCTTGTGCAATCGTCCCAATTCCTGGCGAGCAGCCTTATGTCGCTGTTTCAACATCGGCTTCTGGCTAAGTTCTTGCGAACAATGTCTGCAGTGTTTTTTACGAAACGCTGCACAGCTCTCTCAGCGAAATTCAACCCAACTCATTTGTTAACTGTTAGACTCTTTGCAGAGTTTGAAAAAGCGCGCAAAAGCACTCTGCCTTACCGTTTTGTTATGGTCGGAGGGTGTTCTCGAATAACATGTACAACCTTGAGAGACAGATTCCTTAAACCAAAACAAGAAATAAATTCATATAAACATGGATTCTAATTTGAACAATAACTAAGATATGAACAGATAACTATTATTCCCCCAAATTTCCTCATCCTAGATGTTATAGAACCTGAGTTGTTAACTTGTTGATCTTGGTGGCACCATTTTTATTTCTGTTCATATCTCAGTGATTGTTCAAATCAGGAGCCATATTTATATCGACTTTTTTTCTTGTTTTAGTAAAAGGAACCTGTCCCCCAAGTTTGTACACGTTATTCGAGAACACCGTGTATGTCTACTTCGTAGGATATTGGCGATTTCAGCATGTGATTTTCCAGTGTGAGGTTACAGTGTAGGAGTCACGTGTGTCTGATGGCAGAACTATATATATTGTTATAGTAGAAAATTAAAATTTGTTATTATAGATTTTCTTGTTATTATAATTAGTGCGTAGTCTTATAGTAAGTGTGTTCGTTGTATGAGTGGTATTGTTTGCAGGCGTTTAGTTGTTTTGTTTATCTTGTTGTTGAGTTATACGTATATATGCCGTGAACGATCGTTAATAGTCCTCTGTTGGAGCTGCATTGTTAATGTATCTTCCGAGAATATAGCTCAGCTTCCAGCGGAGGATTGTTGCGATCGTTTTCGGCGAATTTGAAGAGCGTGTTTTTTTATGCCGTTTTGTTGTGAAAAAGAGTTATTCTATTATTCATCATTAAAGAGAAGACTAACGGGTAATGAGAGATGCCCTTTGCCTTTGATGTTGGAGACGTTTGAATTGTAAAACAATAATGTAACGGACGTTGTTGTTGTTTAAGTAACAGTCTATCCCAAGGAACGATTATGAAAATAAGACCACAAAAATGATGGAATTTGATGTACAATAACGCCTACAAGTTTGTCGTTGAAAGTATAAACTGTTTTATTGTTCATAAATATTATTATACTTTTCTCTTAATATGGTTATTTGTCCAGCCACTGATCGTACGAGCGAGGCAAGAAGCGGACCATAATACATGAT
>JAHWFO010096242.1:74158-90675 GCA_023313115.1 Rhysida immarginata | reverse complement strand
GTGGATATATGGAGACACTCGCGGACCTGATGTTTGTGTTCAAAGATATTCAATTAATGATAATTAGCAACTGTTTAAGATATAAGTTAATTGATAATTTTATTTATTCTTATTAAGCACTTAGCCATTCTCAATTGGAACTCAGCAAGAATTGAGTTATGAGTATTGTGGTTGATATGACTATCGAGCTTGACTGATGCTATAGTAATGCATGGAGCGCATATGAGTATAATTTTTAAAAACTAGTAGCGCACGCCGTACTGAGTTCATTTAACGGGCATCTACACTTACCAGGAGGGGTCACTGTTCCTCCCCCCTTTCTAGGTAAATAAAGGAGGGGCATTGCGCTGGTAGGCGCAAACGTATGAAATATTTGATTCGGAAGTGTAGGTTTCCTTAGAGTGGAGGTCAAGCAAGCATAATCACCATAACTCTAATTACCTGCAACTGCAGAGTCCTTGTTATTAAGGCTAGAGTGCCGGTTGTATAAACTAATTACATTTAAAGGCCTTGGCCTTGAATTTAATTTTGAACCAGAAACATGATAGATAGGGCCCCTTAGTGATAAAATAACATGTATTAGTACAATGTATATTTGTTATGGAATGGTTATATAATTAGGTGAATAAATTAATGTGTGCATATATAAATACAGAGATATCAGGTGTCATTTCAAGTTTTCGGTCTCGAACTCTTAGCTCTCGCCCACCTCAAAGGCTGTTCATCGAACACTAGAGCATTATCGACCACACTCCGGCGCTCGGGGCCCCCAAACGCTACACCAGCTTCATGAAAAGTTGTAATTTACCCTGTTTCAAGACATGATAGCTTTGGACCACGTGGTATAGTTGTTGTCAAATGTAGGCTCAGAAAAAAAAGGATTTAATACCATGATAATGGAAAATTCCAAATGGAAATCAAACTAACTAGAATCATTAAATTTTGTGGACATTATATGATTGTTGGGAGTACCGATAATTTTGTCGCAGGTCATTTTTTCAATATTTCTAAACAAATTCATGCTAACAAATATAATTCTGAAAATTAATAGGTCCAGGAATCGCAAATGGTAGAGTTTTAATGGAGCCAACGCGTTTTGAAATAACTTCATCATCGGGGCAAAAGACATCTACAAGATAAGCGAACCAAGATTCCCAAATTTATGGTCTACGTCCGCCAATTAGAACGAAGATGGTAAAGATAAGAACTGATAGACGGGTGAAGAGCCAAATCACAGCAAGTGAAATACATGATTTTAATAATAACAAATAACAAATGGCTTTATGGAAAAAGGAAAAAGGAAATTCAATCTTGTTTGGATGCTCTCACGTCTCCTTGGTGTCACTGATAATGATGTTTTGACAGCATTTCATGACTAGGTTCCTCTCAAAGCTGGTTTGGTTATTAGGATCCTATCTGGGAAGTCCTTTGTAAGTCTTCTGTAGCAAAGCTTCATGGGTTAGGATCTTCCTTTGGTCGGCTTCCACCTTGAATATTGACATTATTTCGTCGATGTCCCCAAATTGGTGTCTTTACTTAATGAGGTGGTCAGCAAAACCTGACTTACCATCATTTTTCAGTCACGATCTCATGCGCTCGCTGAACCTCTCCTTAAACGATCTCTTTCGGCAACTTTTGTAGAAGCAATCAAAATTGGGGCAACTGAGTTTGTACACGCCACTTTGTAGAAAAATCGGGATTGCATGCCGTATTCGTCCTGGGATTTAGGATATGATTGCAGTTGTTACCTGTTTTAAACGCAATATCAAGGACCCGCTCTCTAAAAATGTTTGAAACCCGGATAATTTCAGGTCCGGTGTACCTAAAGGTAACATAGGTTTTGGGTTCGGTTTTAATTGGGTACGTTCGCGATCTGTTCCTAAGGTTGTATTTTGTCCTGTGGAAGACGGATTGCGTCACCTGGCCTGGCAAGGAGCTAATTCTGGCGACATCGAAAGCAAGTTAATTTCATCAGCTTTATCTTTTTTTGGTAATTGGGTAGGTTAGAGCACGTCTAAAGTAGTATCCTAGGACTGGGTTCTTATGCTGGGGAGGGTGGTTAGAAGAAAACCCAATAATGTCATTAGTAGTGGTGGGCTTCCGGAAAATGTTGATTTCTAGGTTCTTCTTTTCAAGATTCTTACACATGCAGGTTCTTCGTCTCCTTCTCCATGGTGTACGACAGGTTGTTGTGGAATCCGTTAAAGGCGTCTAGCGACAAAATTTAACATTGTTTCAGTCATTTTATAGCCTATAATGATAGGGAAAGCCTGCCAATCACACTTCGTCATAAAATAACAAGGTACGTCATTTTTCTATATGAAAAATCAAGTAACCTTTATTTAGTTTTAACATTACTCATAATCAACATAAGGCACTCTAACAATGTTAAATTTTATCGCTAGACGGTGATAAATCCTACTGTTTAATCAGAGACATTTGTAAAAGTCTCTGGTTTAAACTAAATTCTGAGACAAAGTTTGAACAATGGAGTAAGGCAAATAAGCAAATAGGCAGGGTTTCTCTGATCAGTGTAGGCTATGCTATGGCCAGGTGATTTTTCAGTGCCCTGAACTGTCTTTCTCATCGGCTGCGTTTTGATGTGTTCATTATGCTTTTTATGTATGGTATGTGTTAATTTTCTTAAAGAATCACTTGAGTTGTTTTAACATAAGACTCTATCCGCTTTTGTCATTTTTTTCTTTCTATTGCACATTTTAGGTGGCGCTATCTGATTTTCGTCTCCGACCATTTTGTGGAGGAAGTTTAATTAACGACCGCTATGTTCTCACCGCAGCTCATTGCATAGACAGGTATAATCATTAAAAATGTGCTTTAATTACACCTTTAATAATAATAATAATAAAACATGTATGTTGGTATCCAAAATTTAAGTAATCAAATTCAGAAACATTAGGGATGCTTCGTAAGGCTCCAAATGGGATTGATATTTTAAGAAACGCAACCATTAGATTAAATTAACTGAGGAGTGAGTGGATAAAGAACGGCAAGCAGATATCATAATTACAAAGAAGAAATGAGAAGGAAAAGGTCCGTGACTATCATTTTTGAGTTACTAGAAGAAGATTACACTTTCCTTTCTACTTTGTATAAGAGGATAAGGATAGATTTTATGTTAAAGCTAATTTGATGCAGTTTCATAAATTATAAATATTTTATTTGGCATCAGTCGATACAAGCAGCATTACTGATGCTAATTACTGTTATACTATAAATGGACAATAATTAAATATCGGGTAAATGAATTGTTAAAATTTAGAACTTAGAATTTAGAATAAGAAAGTGGGTGGTCTCGATGAACTCAGAAAACTGACTGAAACCTGAGACTGAAGAATGTTACAGCTACGTATTCTACGAATTTGAAAAAATAATAGTCTCTCTAAAATTTTTATAATTGACATTATAACTTAATTAATTCCGTGGGGAAAAACCATTAAAACCATGACACTAATATAAATACATAACGTCTAATTATAATAAATATATATGTTATAACGTCAGCTTAAACAATATTTAGAGAGAAATTTTGTTTGCGGAAGAGTAAGTAGCTGTAGCAGATTCAGGTTGAGCTTGCTGCGAGTATACACAGATACAATACATAGACAAAAGTATTTGGACGCTACATGCTTTTCAGAAAAATTGCTTTATTATTAAGTAGCGGAAGAATGGAGCTACTTATTGTTTTCACAATGTCCGTCTGTCTGTCCGTCCGTCCGTCCGTCCCCTTCATAATTACCGCATTTTTTGAGATAGAAGGTTGAAATTCGGAATATAGCTTAGTATGGGCATGTGCATCTTCACTGTTTAGTTTGATTTCGATTGGCCCACTGAGTTCGGAGTTTCGGGGGCGGAAATTAGAGGGGACCAATTGGTCTACACATATTTATGCATATAAATGAGTGAAATTCGATTTGCAGATTCCTCTAAACAAGATCAACATTGCTTTAAATTGTTTGGGCCAATTTGTCCCAATAGGAACGGAGTTGTGGGGGTGGCAGTCATTTGGTATTTAGAACTATGGCAACATGTGGCATGTCATATATCATTCAAATGGAAATGATGAGAAACGAAAGAAGATAGAGCTCCTTTTCATCTTCTAAATAAAGAAGAACCTTTTCATCCAAAGAAAATCAATTTTTCGATTTAAAAAAATGGGGGGGGGGGAGGGCGAATTAAAAAGTGCAGATAAAAGGGTAAAAATAGATGACCTCAGCGCTTCCGCTACTTTCCTATACCTTTCTCGGGAGGATTAATTTCTTGTTTTATTTAGTAAGAGATAGGCCTTCCTTTTGTTTGTATCACAGCGGCAATACGTTCCACAAATTGATGTTAAGTCTGGGCAGGAGTAGCTCTCCATTCCTTTCGCATGGCTGTTAGAAGAGACTGTTGCGAAGATGGGCATAGTTTGCGTTTTCATACCCGTAGCTTCAATTGGTCCTACAAGTGCTCGATCATATTGAGATCGGGGATTCACCTCATTTTCACGAAAACAGACATACAGATGCTTTGCCATATGACTGGAGCTCGATCCTGTTGAAATAAACAACCGTCACCTCCGTAGTATTTCCTCAGAGTGGGCAGGGCCGAATTATCCAGAACGTTCATGATATCAGGTATAAGAACCTATGGGCCGAGTCCTAACTAGACAAAACAACCCCATATTATGAGAGACCATCCACCGAATTTTAATGTTGGAACAACACAGTCTGAAAGAAAGCGTTTTCCGGGTTGGCGCCACACTCAAGCACGTCCATCTGATTGAAAGAGTGTATACCGTGACTCATTATTCCAAAGAACAGTTTCTTTTTATAGCTTTTGTCATAATCTATATATTAATACGTGAACTTCGAAAATGGGGAAATCGGTTTCGGTGGCTCAGTGTGTTGCGTGATTGCCTCTGATGCCCGAGTATGCAGATTCGATCCCGGCCGAGGACGGCGAGGATTTTTCAGGGGAAAATCCTGAGATCACGCACTTTCTTCGGAAGAAAAGTAAAGCTGTTTGTCCCGTGTGGTCGTTGACTGGCTGCACGTTAAAGAACCCTTGCGAGGCAAAATTTGCGGCCCCTATAACGCCGTCCTGAAATGACCATAGCAGTTGAAAAGGACGTTAATACCATACAAACCAAACCAAACCAAAATAGGGAACATTTTTGGGGTATTTATTAGAAATGGAGGGGAATGAAACTTATTTCCTTCGAAAGGTAATGCGCCATACTGTAGAAGAGTAGAAAAAATCAACCACAATTAGCCGAGATATTAATTAAAAAAACCTATACTGATAGGATGCTAATAGATACCAATAAATGCCGTCCTATGTCCATCAATGAAAATTCAATTCAATTCGCGTGAGATTCGTCGATTCAATTAAAATGAGAGATGTACAGGGTCGGGACACATCAATATGACCTCCTGCTATTATCCACCTTTAGCAGCAGGCACAGCAGCTAGTCCACGTGGCAGAGGGTCAATAAATCCTTGGAAGGTGGTTTCAGGTATCTGGGACCATTCAGCGATCAGTGCATCCTGTAATTCCATCACCGCGCATGGTCGAGGGTCCAGCTTGTGGACCTGGCGATCGAGATGGTCCCACAAATGCTCAGTGGGGTCGAGGTCCGGGGAGTTTGGTGGCCATGGGAGTAGCTTGTGATTCATCCTCATGCTCCTCGAACCAGTCGTGGACAATTTTGGCAGTATGGCAGGGAGCATTGTCCTGTTGAAAAGTGCCATCACCCTGAGGAAACACTGTCGAAATGAAGGGGTGTACCTGGTCTGCGATGATCGCCAGGTAACGAACAGCATTCAGTATACCCTCCAGCGGTATCAGTGGACTCAGACCACACCATGAAAACATCCACCAACAGTCACACCTCCCCCACTGGCCTGTCGTCTGCCAACGATGGTGTCGGGATGCCTGTTCAGATGCTTCAGATGACATGATTTTTATTTCTTGGGCACTGTTTCTTGGTTTTATTCTTCATAATTGCCTCGCGAATTGAATGATTTTTGATTGGATTCTTGCCAGGCAAGTTTTCTGGCTATTCCAGAATAGTTAATATTTTTTTATGTATGAACTGGTGCACAATCCTATTGGAATATAACATCATCAGATGAACAGAGCTTCTCAATGATTGGAACGAGAGAGAATTCAACCATTTCTGTATTGACTTAGTATTGACCCGGCTCTTCAGAAAATGCTGTTCACTTATGTTCCATGACCATTAAAACATCCCTATACCATCAGCTTTCAAGTTTGTTTTATTTCTCGGTGACAGTTGAAAGCATAGCAGCATCTTTCATGTTTCTCCATACGCAATTTGTTTTATGGAGGGGGGGGGGAGAACCGGGGCAGGTTTGGACAGGGATAGGTTTACACATTCCCTATAATTCGCTTACCCTTGGTCGAAGCGCAACACCTTCGAATCAGGAGAAGCGTTACAACTGCCGTATACCCTCAAAATAGTCTGGAGTCACTCGCGTGTGAGAAAAATGAAATAGACAACTTTTTCTAATTTTTCTTCTGGTAAATAAATTTTCACACTAATATATTGGCAGTAAGTAACATTAGATCATCATAAGTCATTATTGCTTATCCTGTTAGACTGTTCTTTTGCAGTTATTTTTAATTATTGAGTTGATTGTTAACTTTATGAACAAAACTTACAGGCTGAATTGGACCAAAACATGGTGATGGGGCAAGTTTACACAGGAAAGACGGGGCAGATTTCCACGCTGTTTAAGGCCATATAAAAAAACAAAATCTGGAGAATAATGAGTGTGAGAGGTGGGCACATGATCACTGTATTTCAACAGGTAATTCAGTATATTTGTGTTCTGTAAATATTTATTTGGTAATATTTGTATATGTATCATGCATATGAGATGTGTGTATCCTGACTCGCTCGTACTCACTGAATTAAACGAAATAATAAATATTGCAAATTATTTAAATTTTATTTCTAAGAAATTATATTTCATTATGATAAATGGTGTGAAAACATATCCTAAGCATTGTGTAATCTTGCCCCTCACCAGCACCATCTAGCGCGGTTATATCGAAACATTTTGCCAAACCCCTTATTGTGTTCACGAAATGACGTGTTAACTGTCGGACAACTTTTGAAAAGCCAATAAATGAAAATCTTAAGTAATAAAAATACAGTTTTCCATTATTTGTTTAAATAAATGATATGTAAAGCTACAGGGTGACTCAGTCAATTACTGACCATTTCAGTAGTATGATTTATTGACCCATTGATGTTTACAATCTTAGCATTTCAGTATAATTTAGTCAGTTCGGAGTTTATATTCCCGTGGAAAAGTCTTGATGATATGCTCAATGTGGCCACCACGAACATTTTGAACTGGTCGCAGCCGAATGGTGAAGTTGTTTTTAACTCTATTCTGGATTTCAGCATCCACAAGGGTGCAGCAGTCGACGATGCTTTCTCGCAGCTGGTCTAGGGTTCTTGGTGCTGTAGTGAACACAGTCTTTAAGGAGCCGTTCTTGGTGCTGTAGTG
Organism: Rhysida immarginata; assembly: GCA_023313115.1. Lineage (NCBI taxonomy): Eukaryota > Metazoa > Arthropoda > Chilopoda > Scolopendromorpha > Scolopendridae > Rhysida > Rhysida immarginata. Next base: position 83,134 of record JAHWFO010096242.1, on the reverse strand, counting down.
AACACACTGTCTTTAAGGAACCGTTCTTGGTGCTGTAGTGAACACACTGTCTTTAAGGAACCCACAGAGATAAAAATCACTCATAGGGGGCCAAAGAAAGCCACCCCTGAATCGCTCTGGAAACCAGTTTGAAATGACAAGATTTCCGCATTTCTGATTGAGAAAGCCAAGCACTTCATTAGTGGTGTGAGGCCTAGCACCATCCTGTTGAAACCATTGATGTTGAAGCGGTATTTGCCTCCTTCGCAGCTCGGGGATGAAAAAGGTTTCCAACATGTGACGTTACGGTGCCCTCAAAAAAGAACGGACCAATAATGCCTCTTTTGGAAATCGCGCACCAAGCCATAACCTTTCGTGGATGAAGAGGTGACTTATGGATCTCATAAGGGTGCTGGGAACCCCAAACACGAACGTTGTGTTTATTAACGTCATCTGACAGATGGAAGAAGGCCTCATCTGACACCCACAGGTTGTCCACAATGTGCTGATTGGCTTCCATTTCTGCTCCAAACTCCATCGCAAATTGTTGTCGCTTCTGTCTTCCAGTGTTTGTTAACTCCTGATAAACATGGATCTTATAAGGGAACAGGTGTAAATCCTTTCTCAAAATTCCCCACGTCATGGTATATTACAGCCCTTCTTCAATGGATAGGCGGCGAACAGATTTTTGGTAGGGGAATCGACAACTTCGGCCGTTCGAACACGAGTTTCGCTCCTGCCTTTTTTCATGCCTTAATACATCCAGTGGCACGAAATTGCTTGACAAAATCCATGATTGCTTGCTTGCCTGGTGCGTCTCGACACTCATACTCCTTCCGGAACATTCTTTGCATGGTTACAGGTGATTTTGTCTCAAAATACCATTCGACAACCTTGCATTTCTGCTCTGTTGATAAAGCGGGCGCCATTTTACAACAATACGATTTTCATGCAGCGCTGTTGCAACAATACAAACTCCAACTATTTAGAAATTCGATATGGCGCTCATATTCTTTCAATTGTTTATCCTTAATGCACGTCATTTGAGTGAAATAGAAATTGACTGAATCACCTTTTATATACCAAGGAATAATTTTCTATGTTTAGTTTAATGTCATTTTTTATTTGTTTGTATTACAAGAAGCTGTTTATGGACGCGTTCCGGAAATTAGTTTTGGAGTACATTTTAAATAAAAAAAATAGGAAATTTGAAAATATTACCATTGAATTCACAGGGTGCAGACAATTATAGATGATACCTATGTTTTAAACCCCACTTTGTAATATTAACATGTATTTTAATATAAAAATCTTTTTCCGATGTGAAATCTTCACCTTTCTGATTTTGAACCATAAGTTCATTCACCAAACACAAATCAAAAGGAAACTTAAACCGAATACATCAGTGTAGAGGACGTTAGTTTAAATTTCGAACCCGGAAGCGAACCGGGGGATAAAGTGACAGTAATAGGAGGGGCACCTATGCCCCAAAGCACCGTCGGCCCCAAGAGCACCAAAGACCTATTGAAGACCTTATTTTGCAACCCCCGCATGGCGTAAGGGATGCTGCACGTCTAAATAAAGTTGTATGCTAATGTAAGTTAAAACTTACTACCCTCCTTGTCAATTTGGTGATAAACTTATTCAGTCAAACTAATGCTCTATGATTTATTTAATCCTTTTGCTAGTTAATACCAGTAATTTCGAGGAATATCCATATCGGATAAGTGAACCGTTATAATCATTAAATATAGTCGTGTTCTTTCTCTTGCACTGCCATGGACGTGAGGTCTCACAGGCCGCTATATTTATTGATGTGTAATTCGAAAATCAAATTTATAAAAATTTATAACAGGACATTTAAATAAAAATATAAAATATGAATTATAACAACTTTTAATATTATTAATCACAAAGGTTAAACATTGATAATAATGTGCTATTTTCAGATTTATTTGGCTTGAGATCTTTCATAAGATTATAATTTTTCATAATTAACTAATCTTTTTATTTTTACTTAAATCATGGGATCCAAAAATTTATTATGATGCGCTAAATTCGAGCGGAATTGGACTATTAGTGCTGTGAACGGACTGCCGTTACTCTTACTGGGCATTCGTAATTATTATAGTTAAAATAAAGTATATCAAATAGAATAATAGAAACTTTCAATAAAAAATTGTCATATTTGGTTTAAAGTTTTGACAGTCCAAAGTTTGCCATATGAAAGAAGAGTGCTCTTTTGCAAATGACATTATTATTTTTTTCACTCGGGGTGGACGTAAGTGACATAAAGGACAGACTTTCTGAAGTAAGGCTTCTTGAGAAGGATTTATCAGCGCCAAAGGCATAACCCAAACTAGGTGGTGGCCGTGGCCTGGTTATCTCGTCAGTTGGCTCGCTAATCAATGGAGTTAAGCAATTTCAGGTGCGGCCAGCTGCTGACTGGGTGACAGCCAGTGGCTTGAGAACCACTACTGGGTGGGATGGCAATTTGGGGCACAGCTGTTGGAGGACTTTAGTCTGACCCATTTGCTGAGTGACCAGTGCTAGATGTCCAGTAGCTGGTGATAGTCACTGGTTTGTTTGTCCGCCAGCTGCTCTTCCATCATGAACTGTCCATGCTTCGGAGGGCACGTTAAGCCATCGGTCTCGGCTGCTACTGTCATCTCGTAGCAGTCGTTAGTTACTGCAATAATCTATGCTCTGTACAAAATAAGATAAGATAACCTAAACTAAGTCTAAGTCTTTTGTCACATTCATGCTTGTAACACGCTTTTGCATCTGAAGTACTACTAAAATGCATGCTAAATCTTTTAATAAGTCTGGCTTATCAAAAGTGACATCTAGCTCTTAGTGAATAAAAACAGCATTTAAAAATTTTAACATTACTGTGGACATGCGATGTTATAGACCGCTAAAGAGTTTTCTATTGATATTACTCATCAATAACACCACGAAAAGAGATTCTTCTTCTTGTTTGGAGTAGTGGAAACAAAAACTGAAGCTAAAAAGTGTGACAGCGTCAGGGAAATTGCAGAACAACAGGAAATAAAAAATCCGAAACATCGTGCGAACTAAAGATTAATAAAGCAGTCAAACTTGACGAAGGAAATGGATTCGCAGATAGTCATATTTTTTCGTTTTCAACGGGGAAGTTGCATGGAATTTTTTTTACAAATTAAAGTATTGTTTCATACAGATTGCATTATGCTGAATACGAAATAGTTGTTAAGTTTATTAGAAATATTAAAGAAACATATTAAAATTAGCGCTAAAAACGTGAAAGCACGCCTCCCAACGAAAACAATATCTGATGTCACTTTCCATCAAACGCAATGATTTTATGTGTACGTGAGCTCCATCTCAAGGCTTTAACCATTGTCGTTGATAGTAGGGAGCAGGCAAGTTACATCATATTACTCACAGGCTATGAAGTACCGTTTTCTTGTGTGTCTGCTTTAACATTTTTTAAAAAAATAACTAGAATTTTTTTTTACAAACGAATTACTTTTCTTTGATATTGATAACGAATACTATAGAAAACAATAATTTAAAATTTTCATGCAACTTCCCCATTGTAATTCTTTAATTCAGCATCTTTAATATACAGGAAGTAAATGATTTTTGAATCAGTTACTTTTCCTCCCTTCCTTCTCTGTCAAAAACACTATTTATTCTGCGATAGATAAAAATACGTGATATCTATTGCTTTATATACCGTGAATATAATTATTTGTGCGTCAACATGAAAAAATATTTATCCATCAAGAATGTTTATTCTTTATTTATTGTTGCTCTCTGTATCATATATCCACATACACAAAAAGTATGAGACAGTTTCTTCGGAGTGATTTAAATATAAAACTTATGATAATTGTCTGAATAAAAACACCTAATCTTAAGAAATGGGCGTTTAGAAATTGACATAATTAAATGAAGTAATAAAGAAAATATTTAAATTTAAGAATTTCAACGGAGGATATCCTTATTCGACTTGAGCTGCACAATTACAGGCAGGACACAGATCACTCAGTTGAGGTGGAAAAGTTCATTATTCACAATGGCTACGAGAGACCTATTCTCAAGGATGACATTGCCCTGGTGAAAATGAAGGAAACCATCTTTTTCGATGACAAGAAACGTCCTCCGTGTTTCATTCGTCCAGGAATCGATCTTACAGGATCTATAGCTGTAGTTATTGGATGGGGACAAGTGAGCGAAAGTAAATTCAATTACATAAAAACGAGAAGTCTAGATTTTATAATGCATTCTGGTCTTTATTTTGCTTTCTATTTCTAAAATATTATCAGATGGAACAAAATCAAAAGTTCTTCGCAAAATCGAAGTGCCTATAGTTTCAGCACACAGGTGCAAGCAAGCATTTGGCACAAACGTTATTTTGCCCAACACAATATGTGCTGGATGGCAGAGAGGAGGACAAGATTCTTGCAAGGTGAGTCACTAACACAATAAACATAGAAACACACTTGTATGTACACAATTTAATACACAGGGTAGTCTAAAGTGGAATCACCCATATAAATCGGATTGGCAAATGGGAATACACTGTATGAAACATGTTGTCGTTGGTTAACTCATAGCCAAAGACATGTCAATGTAGAAGAATTGAACCAAAAACATATCTGTACTCTGCCAAATAAAATAAATGAAAAACTACGTAGCTCGGGCTCGCATCCCCCCTCTCACGTACCCCAACGTAGGTTTTTATCAATCCTCCCGCCCTCCCCTGACCGGACCACATGGTTTATGCAAGCTCCATAAGGGCCTCTGCTGACAGGCCTAAAACGACTGCTTTATCGACTGTTGTTTGATTATTTGACAACTGATTACAGCAAATGAATATCCCACTCTCATTTCTTTCATAATTCTCGCCTTCGAAAGCTTGTAAATACTGTCATTTCCATGTTAGTTAGATGCCTAGATGGGATAGCAATCAGCATAAAAGGGATAAACCATATATGGGGTACCGGACATGAAAAATATATCTTCGAGGAAATTATATTTCAAGATGGTCCTGGCAATATGTTTATAATGCGAAGGAGTGCTATCTTCCTGGAGAAATTCAAAAAATGTCCCATCTTCGGTTAACAACAATGGTAAAGCATATTCATCTCAAAATGGTGTTATTTTCATTTCAGATAATAATCTCGGATAGCGTATCGTTAATGAAGAATGGTCTTACTATAGTAACACTTAGTAACATCATTTTTGAGATATTTTTCATTCCCTTGTAACAGCAATCTGAATCTGTTTCATTGTTTGAAAAATGGGCAAGTATGACCATGATGGGTAGCTTTTAACATGATGTTTTAAGGTTAGACATCATTCTACAAAAACGTGATGCAAAAAACTACACCAAAAAGCGTTTAGGAAACAGTTTTGCATTGTTGCTGCGCATTTAAGCATTGTTGGCGCCGGTTTGAAGGACACGCCGGAACTGAAAAGCCACATGACCATTGTTGTCTGAGCAACAATTTTTATTTAAATTTTTACTCCAAAGATATATATATAAAATGCTAACTCCTCCTGCTCCATGCCCATTTCCATAGCAACAATACAACTTTCATTCCAACAAATGAAAAACCTCTAATTGTTAAAGCCCAAAAATCACTTGCGGTTAGAGCCTGAGTTGCATGAACCAATCAGGAAAATTTTACTACTCTCGGCGCTTCGCGCCTCACATAACTCTCGGCCCTGCGGGCCTCATTGGTCACTGTTTTCCGTTACTCAAACGCCTTCGGCGTTCTGTCTACGACGTCCCCCTCCGGGGGCAAGATAATGATATATACCCCAACCTATTTGGTTACAGGGGGCAGTTGGTTTCCCCCCGGCCGGTTACAGGAGGCTAATGGTCAGTACTTATTTTATTGGTGACGTCAAAATCTTTCTTCACGTTCATTGGTTCATGCAACTCAGGCTCTAACCGCTTTTCAAAAATCGCAGCCGACGAAAAATACTATTAAAAAAATCTTATCTTTTCGTAGGCTACGTTTCTAACATATATTGTCGTCATAGATTTAACTATATACAGCTATTGACATTTAAAAAATAGCACTCTAAAATAAATAAAGAAATCAAATTAAATCCTAAGTAAGTAACTTAGCTATTGTAAATTACAAAATTCATTACATGCATACAATTCTTATTTTTAATTTTAATAAAAAATTAATAACATTCAAATAAAATTTCGAAATTGATTAACAATTATAGTCACAAATAGGAAACATTAGTTTTTACATTTTATGATATTCATTAAATGTGCATAGTAATAACTTTCAGTTGGAATATATTCATAAAAAAGAAAAGTCATATAATAGAAAAAAACCAATTGAATAAAATCAAAAGCAAATAACATTATTTTTTCTCATTTTATAATATTTATTAAATGTGTATAATTAATCTTTTTAGTTTTAAAATATAGTGGTCATGCAATAGACCCTTAAAACAGTCTGCCAAGGAAATTAAGCAATGAGGGAGGTAAAAAAGAGGCCGACGAACCATTTTCAATGAAGAGCAAAGTTTACATCTAACAGTTGTAGACGTTTTTTGTGTTGGGTAATAACTGTCAAATTGACAGCAGTGACTTTATCATATTGTAACAGGACACATTGTGTTAGTATCGCTCTCATACTTACATCAAATTTTTTACTATTGGCAAAACTGTCAATTATCACAAACCTGTTAATTATCACAGTTCTGTCACAGATAAAGTTTTTTTAAAAAAAATCGAACTCACTGTTGTGGTAACTATCGTATGCCGGGCTTTCGAATAAAATCAAAGCAAGCGGTGTCTGACACAAACTGTGGTGATCTGTTGCAACAAACTTGAGCTGGGAAAGAAAGCCAAGCTGTCTTTTTTCAAATCCATCCTTGCCCCCATTCTCATCTATGGTCATGAACCTTGGGTAATGACCAAAAGAGTGCCGTAATGAAATCCTGGGAAGTTTGACAGGTGTTCCCTACTAGATAGAGTATTCGGCAGCTTTTAGGGAGCCACTATTTCTCCGCATTGAGAGGGCTCAGTTGCTTCGGCCTGGCCATGTGTACAGTTGCTGCAAACTGTCATCCTAGACAGTTGATATTTTCCAAGTCGGTGGTCACATAAGTCATAAGTAGAAGAACCCTGGTTTTGGTCGCATATTAATGAGGTGAGCGAGGCCAAAATTGACCAATCAGCGTGCAGTATTTGTGTCACGTTACCCCACACGGCCTCCAACACCATGCTGACGTCACAGGCGGCCATTTTCGGATCATGTGATGGGTTTTCCCCTTGTGACATCATAGTTGTCATGAATAAATTATTATTAATCTGATGTTATGATATTAATATTCATCTGCCATTTTGTTTTTCAGGTTTTGTCACAAGGTAGCGTCGCAATATGTTTTTGCATCTCCTGATCGGGGGTTCTGACGCATGTGAGGGATTTGGGTATGACGGCTGACATCACCCCCCCGCTCCCATGTCTCATTTCCCCACTAAGTTTTTCACCTCCCCCACCACCATTTTTTCCCTTTTTTAATTTTTTGTTTGGTAGTTTTCATTTTTATTCTTTACTCGATTTTTTTCGATTTTATTCATTTTTTCAATTTTATTCAATTTTTTCAGTTTTATTCAATTTTTATTCGTTTTCTTCTTTCGTTCTTCATGTGGGTTTTTCCAAGCTCGGCCAAGATCAATTTCGTCTTTGGCGGGTTTCTCGTGCATCTCCTCGTCCTTTGTTTCGCAGTCAGCGTGTTCATCGGCATCGTTTGCACAGGTGGATGGTGAAGGACGTTTCGGTTTTTGTTTTACGTTCGGTAAAATGATGTACCTTGATCATCACGGCTAGCGAATAGGCGCGCTAGGCGTTTCATGATGGGTGCGACTAGGTCCATTACAAAAGATTGGATTCAGCTTTTCATTCTTGGCCATGGATGGGACAAGTCCGAGTAATTGACTTAAAACATAACAGTGAATACCACCATACGCATAAAAGTGCGTAGTGACGCTTTTCCAATGGTTTACAATGCCTGGCAATGCAGAATAAGGCAGTGTACCTGTAAAAATGTTTCTTCGCCAGGGTAGCGTGTAATTAATGGCTTTGAGATGGTCCCAATCGACTTGACTGAGTTTTATTTCATTTACTTTGGGTAGCAAAAAGATGTAGTGGCCCTTCAATCTCTCATCGAGCTTTCGGACATTATAGATACCACAAATGCTTAATTCGTGAAATATGACGTCCCCTTTCTTGGTTGTTAAAGTATTGGCAGTAATTGCCACACCTTGTGTTACAGATAGAGTGAGAGAGAGAAAAAAAATAAAAAGTCATACTTCATTAATGAGTTAAATATATTCAACCATTTTTTCTAATAATAATAATAATAATAATAATAATAATAATAGTAATAATAATGTGTAAAATGATTTTCTCTACTGGTTCTTTTCCATGTCACAATCCATTTTCTTGTTCTTTCTTCTACTTCTTCTTCTTCTTCTTCTTCTTCTAACGACGTGGGAGCAGCTGTGAGCGTCGGTTTTTCGAGTTGGCTGGTTGACTGAGTACTGAGTGAATGCTGGGTGTCTGAATCTTCCTGCACCGGTAGTTGATGTCATGGTTGTCATGGTAATTGCGATGCTTACGTGGTTTCCATCTCCTTCTAGAATCTTCTAGTAGTTTCTTTCGAGATCAATGTGATTTCTCTTGCTGACCTTTTTGACTTTTATTTTCACTGACCTCTTAATGGTTGACCCCAAGCCTTTTGTTTTGACTTTCTCTGAAACGTTTTCAATATGGCCTGGTAGGGTTGAGTTTGGTTTTGCTCGCCTTTCACTACCTGTTACAGCCAATTATAAATTTCTTTTTGTGTCCCAACTTCACCTTTCATTTTCATCTTTTGTTATGATATTTCACAATACGAGTTATGATTTTCTGCTCAAACTTGTATTTTTCTGTTGTCTTATTAAAATTTTTCGCTGTTGTTCAACTTTTTCAA
>JAHWFO010096242.1:44502-69158 GCA_023313115.1 Rhysida immarginata | reverse complement strand
TTTCTGTTGTCTTATTAAAATTTTTCGCTGTTGTTCAACTTTTTCAACGTTTTTTGCTTTATTAAATTTCAAATATTCTGTTTCAAAGTATGAAGGTGGTTTTCAGCAATGTTTGTTGCACATACTTTTTGCTGTATTAACTTAATGTTCATTCAATCGTTTACACTTATTTTTTTATTTTTACATGTCATAAAAATATTTCTCGACTCTGCATAAATTCAACAAAGTGTTTTCTCAGTGCAACAAGTTATTGTTAAAGCCATTTGTTGTCTGGTTCTTTTTTCGCGATAGCATCCATGCTTATGTTCAAGCAAAACTTTATGTGAAAGTACTCTCTGACAAGCGCTGTCTCATTACTAGTTCGTTGGAGTACATATTACTGAGTAATACTTATTATAAAGATTGCACCAACGTTTCTGTATTCCAATATCAAACTAAATGCGGCCATGGTGGTATTACAAGTCACATGTTGTCTAGCTTGAGTAATATGGAAGATCTATGTGGTTTTGCATTTGAAATTCAATAATCCTTATTAAATGTTGATTTAACGGACTCTTCTCATATATTTTCCAAGGCCTATCATCTAATTCAATCATTACCTAATATCTGTGTTAAAGTCGGATGACTTTTTGTCACACCATCAGATTTCATGGTGAAAACTCATCTAGTTAACGATGAAGGGGATGTGCAATATAAGTTTTTCACATTGATGCGAATACATTCTCACACTTTTTTAAACTGTATAACTGGAAACTTTGTGTCAACGTCAAGTAACATTTATGCCTTGAAGTAGAAGTTCCGGCCTCATGCAATTGTGTGTGATTGAGGGCTATTGACAATTTTAAATGTTTATAGTGGTGCCAGTGGCAGCTCATAAGAATTTGTAATGGAGGGGCTGTATTATCCTATATAAACTAACCAAACCTTATCATTATTATAGTTAATAATAATAATAATAATAATAATAATAATAATAATAATAATAAATTCAATAATTATTTATTTTTGATATTAAAAGAACTAAAACATCTACATTACAACGAATATCCGAAAGCCTCATATATGGCTTGCATGGGACAATAAGATAAATTACAACAAATACATGTAACTACTAAAAATTAAAAACTTTCTCCAAACTACAAACATCATTGATAACATGACTTGACCAGCAACAAATACACTACCAATATAATTAACAATATTCTTGACATCTAAAATATGCTGCATTTACAAATTTAAGAGCTCAACGCTTGAATCCATTTCAGAACCATTATAATTTTTTTTATTTTTCTATTTATTTAAGTTTTTTTAAAATACAAAAAATACAAACAATACAAAACTTCATGTGATAATAATAATAATAATAATAATAATAATAATAATAATAATAATAATTCAATTCAATTCAATTCAAGTTTATTGCCGTTCAAACAGCACCAATGTGCCAAGACAGAACAGTAAGAGGTACACAAAACAAAAGATTAATAAATCTTGCAAATTGCCAAAAGGGTAATAAAGAGATAATTAACACTAACAAACAGAGCAATATAATTTGACTGAAAATAAAATGTACAATTGATTACAAATTGATTTAAAATAAGAAGTTAAATAATAATAAAAAATTTTAAAACATGGGCAACAATGGTCAAAATTATTCTAGGAACTATATTTCAGATGCGTATGGACATTGGTCTTCAGGCTGTTTCTAGTTCATTCCTTCATTGGATTGAGTGATTAGGTTCGGGCTGAATTGAATGCAACCCCAGTGTTGAATATCTTAGCCATTCTAGCCCAAGCTCACATAGCACATGGACTATTGCAAAATGCAACTATAGTTATTAAAATTACTTTCGAATGGTACTGTATCACAAACAAGAAAATAATGGTTTTTAGAGAAATATATAAAAAAATTAAAAGCGATAATAAAATGTAACTTTTATTTTAAGCTGGAGGGGCTGCAGGGTGTGTGTGTGTATCTGTCTGTGTGTGTGTGTGTGTGTGTGCGTGTGTGTGTGTGCAGGTGCAAATTGCAATTACACTTTTATGTATTTTTAATATTATAAAACCTCATGTTTATGCTAGTGTCTTTTTGTGTTCTCCAAACAATTTTAGTTTATCGAGTTGGCTAGCCATAGCACTGTCACAAAATTAAGTTTTGCACTACTCGAGAAGCAATCGGATATCACTCACTTTTTGTCACTATCCAGGAACTAAAGAACAATTAATATGATCTGCACAAAAACAGTTGAATTTTGGCCTATACTCCTATACTTTGCAGAACTAGTTGCAATTTGAAAGCTTGAGAAAAACAACTTACCACCCAACTCTGTTTGTGCAATACGTGAAAAAGTTTTTGAAATTAACCAATATGTTAAGGTCACAGTTAATTGTATCTTTCATAAGGGGTGATCCATGTTTTGTTTACAAAAACAGAGGGGGTAGCAACGAACGGTTGCTCTCATTAACTTTGCCTGAGAGTTATAAAGTTTTTTGCTTGTACCCAATGTTTTTTACCTGTTGTCCAACTGTAATTTAATTTGTTACAATAAACAATTTTGGGTACATTTATAGTACATTTTTTAACTTTTTTAATTGATGCTGATGATGTACTTTTTTTGACACTCGTTGCTAGCCTTTAAATTGTGTGTATTTTAAAAACTGGATTTGTTGATTTTAAATACAATTTTTACACGTGTTGATTGCTTTTTAAATTTTTGGGTACTTCTCATCAGGTTGTTTTTTTTAATTGTTACATTTAAATTCAGAGTATTTTGAAACCTTTTAAATTTAGACTATTTTGAAACCTTTTAAATTGATGCATTTACATGTTGGTTTATAATTCACATTTTACTTGTTTTTAACTGTATATACAGCTTGTGACATTTAAATTGGGGCATTTTTAAATTGATGCATTTACATTTTGGGTTTATAATTCATATTTTACTTATTTTTAACTGTATAAACAGTTTGTGACATTTAAATTGGGTATTTTTTAAATGGAGGCATTTACATTTAAGCGTAATGAGTGACCAACCTTTAAATCTGTGTGTGAGATCAATTAAGTTCTGAGTTAAGGTCTGAGGCGCATACTCAGCTCGCTCAAAGTCAGGCTTTAGACTTATGTCTGTATGGACATAATCTGACACAGAGCCAACCTCTCAATCTTTGCTTGAGACTATATCAGACCAACCAGTGCATCAGCATGCTCAGGGCAGGGAGGCACAGGCAAATGATGATGATGATGATGATGATGATGATGAAAGCTCACTGCGATCATGCACCCCATTTTCACCAATAAAAATCCCAACAACTGAATTACCCTCAACCCATTTACCAACACCCCCACCAAACCTATCAATGTCGAGGTCTTTATCCTGTTGTCCACGTGATTCACAACCCCGAAGAATGTACACCTCTTAGATAGATTGGCAGATAAAGCGTGCAAACCTTTCACTGAAGTTTCAATGTGGGCAAGGTTTAACAGCAGTAACAGCACCTACTTCACCATCAACACCAACAACTAACCAACATCGGGGCTTTGTTGCTCAGGCCAGGTCTGATTTCAGTGCAGACAACCCTTCAACATCATCGACGCAGCAAACAGTCTTACCTTCAATGGCTGTAAATAACACTGCTCCAAATCCTATCCCATCAACCCAGACTGTTGGGATCCTCACCTAACACTCCAACCCCAGTCAAAACCCAAACCTCACCAAAACCTAAAGTGACCGATGATGCACATCCAACAATCTCAATCCTTGACTTGTATACTTTGTGTGAGCATGGGACCCGACATTCACGTAAATATAAAGTTGAAACAACAACTTATGAATTGACGTTTCAAGGTTTAAAGCAACTACCAACACCAACTGTACCCCAGGCACTAATGTTAATTTTCGATCAAATTTTTGAGCAAATATTAAGGAACAACTCAGCTATCTACGACCATGCTAGAATCTGTATATGATCCCCTACTTTAAACGACCCTGTAAATTTATGAATCAGTCAGACTAACAGCTTCAGCGGTAAGATGGTGTTTGATGCCCTACAAGCATGGGAATAATCACGCAGGGGTTTGATGCTGGATATCCATGTAGTGCTTCTACAAAAACCCATTCCAGCAACTGGGTGTACAGATCATAAAACCGTACTTGTTACAAATCACTTAGTGCAGAAAAATCTGTTGTGGTGATCAAAAACACTGATGCCTGTTGCCTCCCTAGAGCTCTAGCTGTATTGATCACTCATGCTGAAATGCATGCAGCTCAAAAAACTGGTAACATATACTTAATTAAGCAATATACAGAAGTTTATAATGAGATTAGAAAAACACCTAGCAATCGTCAAGTGGCTAATACCTTGGAATTGTGTTCACGAACTGATGTAGATGTCACGCAACGTGATTCACTCGAGAGTTTAGAGAAATTTCAGGCAATACTAGTGCCAGTGTATGAGATTGTTGTGCACACTTGTGCATCAATCCAGGAGCTGTTTTACCCAGCTCAATTTCTGAATCCTAGACCGACACACACATTATGACTCATCCACACACATAATCACTATGATGTGATAAAAATTTGAATGGTTTTTATGGGCATTGTGGTTCAGGTTTTTGTGAGCATTGTGGTGTGCTTTTTCATGACAAACGCATGAAACAGAATCATTTGTGTGGTGGTCGATGTTATCTGTGTGGCAGTCAACATGCTCAGAGACTTAAATTTACTTTCATATGCTGCGAAAGATGCAATCGTTTCTTCAATGGTGGGCAATGTTACAATGCGCATCAAGACCCTACACGGTGTAACAAATCCTGTGGTGCGTATCACTGTTGCACTGTATGTAAAAAGGTGTATGAAATAAAAATTCAACATCGTTGTGATCCGATGCACTCCATCCGTTGTAATGGACGGCATGAAGGAGGTCTTTGTTATGTACTTATAGGAGGGAACGTACAGGTATGGATAAAGCAAAAACCAACAAAAATACACCACAACCGAGGCTCCTATTCTTTGATGTGGAAACATAGAAAAATATTGAAGGTGATTTGTTATCTATATTAGTTGCACTTAGCTACCCAGACAGGTCTGGTGCTTATGTTGAGAGAGTATTCCAAGGGGGTGATTACATTATCAAATACCTGACTTTCTTGTTAACAAAACCTTCGACTCATGGTAAAATTAAATCACGACAACCTTTGAAAATTCGATAATTTTTGCCTATAATTTGAGTGGTTTTGTGAATGTATTATTAATGACGTTTTTATTTGACCAAGGTATCAAGCCCATAGTAATTTACAGAGGTTCAAAGTTGTTATTGTTGGAGGTCAGAGAGGTAAAAATCCGTTTTCTCTTTTCACTATCATTTATCATGTTACCCCTACGAGAATTCCCACGTGCTTTTGACATCAAGGAGCATAAGAAAGGTTTCTTTCCGTTTGCACTCCTGAACAAAACACTCCATTACAAGGGTGAACTACCTGAAATGGCACTATTCACAACTGATGAATTGAAAGAGTCAGTGTATAAGGTGTTCGTACTCTGGTACATGTTGGCAATAATTGGGACATGTGAAGGAACTAACCCAGTATTGTCTTAGCAATGTCATATTGTTGCATGAAGGGTGCCTGAAATTTGCCGCAATCATGAAGTCTTTCACGGGTCTCAACCCTTTTTTAGGGAAAGATGTGATGATTGCTGGTTTTTCAAACAGAGTACTTAGACAAAATTTTCTTGATATTTATTCAATGGGCGTGACACCACCTACGGGTTATGCACATCAAAGTAAAAAAGCCTTACATTGGTTAGCGTGGGAACAATCAAAGTTATCTCATGATCAAATCATTTCAGCTCTAAATGGTACAGAGAAACGCATTGGCCTGTATCTTGTGGATGGATGGTGTGAAACCAAAAAGATAGTTTACGAATTTTTCGGTTGTTATTTTCATTCATGTCCTAAACGCAGAGTCGTGCAGGGTCCTAGCATTGAGGGACATCTTACAAATGCAGAAAATTTCCAACATACCCTTGAACGAATAGCGTTTATAAAGAAAGAACTACCAGATCACACATTCAAAATACAATGGGAATGTGAATTTGTTGCTTTGCTGAAACGGGACTCTGAAATAAGTCGTTTTTGTGAAACACTACAATTTGAATCAGATACTTTCATTAACCCTTGTGATGCATTTTATGGTGGCCATACTGAGAATTTCACAGCAGGTATTATGGAGTCGAGTGAAACAGAACGACTTGCATATCTGGATTTTACATCATTATATCCCACAGTAAATAAGTGACAAAATTACCCGAAAGATCATCCTATCATGATTAAAACAGGATTCTCTCACGAGCTGTATGCATACTTTGGTCTGATCAAGGCGACAGTTCTACCACCAAGGGACTTGTTCATCCCTGTGTTACCTTATCGTTGTAACAATCTGCTGTATTTCCCCCTTTGTCATTCATGTGCTGAGAACCAGTCATACGAACTATGCAATCATATAGACAGTCAGCATTCATTGATGGCTGCATGGCCTACCCCAAAGTTTTATAAGGCATTAGAAGAAGGTTATAAAATCGTGAAAAAATACAAGGTATCGCACTACATCAAACAATTTGTATACAATAAGGAAACAGGGGAAATGCATTTTTCAGCGAATACGTGAACACATTTTATTGGTGGGAAAATCCAAGCCTCTGATTGGCCACTGTATGCAAGCACTCAAAGTGAGAGAGATGCATTTTTGAAAGATGTGTATGAAAAAGATGGTATTGTACTGAAACCATCAAAGTTTGAAAAAACCTGGGTTTATGTAGTATATGCAAATTAGCTTTAAACAATGCATGGAGTTATTTATGCCTAAACAATGAGAGAGAACAAACAACCATATTTATTGATAGTTTTGCTGATTACTATAAACTTTTTAACATGCTGATGATCGAAGTGACAGACCTCGATATCGTAAACTATGACATTATCTTATTGTCGTATAAAATAACTCATCCTATGACATATTTAAAGGGTAATGCAATTATTGCTTCATTTGTCACATGTTATGGCCATTTAGAATTATGTAAAATCTTAAAAGTTTTGGGTACTCGTGCACTTTACACAGATACGGATTCTGTGATCTATCTTGAACTGAGAGGTGTTGAATTACTACCAAGGGGTCATAATCTAGGTGAACTTACAGATGAAGTCGTTGAAAAATTTGGGTCTAATGTGTACATTGAGAAGTTGGTTGTAGCCTGGAGCTAAGAATTACTGTATGTACTACTTTAACAGTGCTCATGAACTAAAAGTGAAAGGTATCACATTAACGAGAAGTGCAACAGAAATCCTTACACCTACGATTGAGGAACTCGTGAGGAATGAATCTGAGGGTTTGTGGAGAACGATCAATGTGCCTGTTTCATTCAATCTGGTATGTAACAAAACAACTGCAATCTTACACAATAAACTCACAAAAAATGTACAGATGCACTAATCAAAAGTGGTTCACAATCCCGGGGAATTTAGCAAAGAGTTGACCCTCTGGCTGTTGCGGTGAAGATTTAAAAAACACCCAGTGAATTTTATATTTAAGTCAAAATAAAAGGTAACTGCAAATATTTACTCTATTTATAAAATAAAGTGCAGTAAAACCAGGAACATACCTATGTGATCAATAATTTTGTTTAACAAATGATAACAATCATCATTATTTAAAAAATTAAAAACATTATATTTGTAAAAATCAAGTATTTGTAAAAATTCAGTTGAGAAAATAAAAAATAAAAATTCAGTTTGGGGAAGTAAATGTGTATTTTAAAAACCCTGAATTTTAAGCTGTATTAAGTATTTGTAAAAATTCAGTTGAAAAAATAAAAAAAAATAAATAAAAAATTAAAAAGGAATGTGTATTTTAGGTTGTATGTTAACATTATTTTAAAATGCAAAACTGAAGTTGTGAAATGAAATGTAAACAATTGTTAAGATCTGTTAACGTATGGAAGAGGTGCCCATTGCAACTAGTTAGTATACATGAAGTGGTCCGTTTTCACGCAACTCCAGTTGTTTTACGTTATTTATTTTAAAACAAGGGTAAATTCAACATTTAACCAAGTGAGTAAAAAGTTAAAGTAATATGATTTATTTATTTATTTTAAAATGGGTAAATTTAACATTTAACCGAGAAAATAAAAAGTTAAAGGATAAAGTAATATCATTTATTTATTTTAAAATGGGTAAATTTAACATTTAACCAAGAGAGTAAAAAAAGTTAAAAGTTTTATTTTACCATTTATTTTAAAAAGTAAAAAGTATTAAAAGACTAAAAACGTAAGTAAACGTAACACTGTGTCATTAAACTTGTATGTCTGAATGAGTAAAAATATTAATAATAATAATAATAATCTTTCTATCTTCTTTCTATATATATAAAGAAGGATGTTTGTGGGTCTGTTTGTTTGTTTGTGGGTTTGTTTTTTATACAAATCTACAGTTTTATTCCGATCTTTACAAAATTTTGCATACACGACCTTCAAAGCATGAGGAAGATCACTGTCTACCTCAGATTTCGAAAAAATAATAATTATTGATAAAAATCGATATTCATGGTTATGGCAGGGCATATTAATGAGAAATATCTCATGACCAACACTGCAAGACAAAGTTTTTGCAACAATAAGTATCAATAATGGTATCAACACGCAATTCACAAACACTCTGCATGGACCAACAATATGCAAATAAAAGTTTGTGCAACATTAGGTATCAACAATGGTGTCAACACACAATGCACCAACACTATGCAAGGATCAACAATATATGTCTCATGAACAATAATGCAAGGCAAAGTTTGTGCAATATAGAATTCAATGCATAGAATTCCTGTTATTCAGGCTTTTCTTAGAAAAGAGAATTCTTAGTACTTAACAATTTCTTGAAAATCTTTAAAAATGATCAGTAACAAGAGATAATGAGTTTGCAGACTATTGAGAAAGAGTGAAAGACGATAGAGGAAGCACTGCTTTAGCTCCGTGCTCTATTAAGCAAATGGTAAGCAAGTAAATAGAAGAATCGGCAACTGCTAGACAACACAAAATGATGAATGGCCAGTTTTTGCTTCAAGACAACATCAAGTGTACATCTAAAGTAAGATTACATGAGTAAAAAATTATTTAGACTAGAAGGCATCCTTGGAGAGGTCCATCCATTGTGAGCCTTTAAAAAATTTTCTTTCAGTAAATCAAGTCCCAGTATATCACCTAGAATGGATTTTTTCAGTGAAAAGGTAAATTCCTGTCTTTCGGATTTTTTTTAGAATGGATAGTCCCTTCGCTCTATATTGTAGTGATTGAGTTATTATTTAACCAATTTGGAGGTTTAATTTAGCTTTTTGAGATTGTTCTGTTTACCTACAAGTGTAATTATCCCGGGCAACGCCGGGTCCTCTGCTAGGATGTTTGTTTGTGGGTGGGTTTGTGTGTGGGTTTATTTATTTTTTATACAAATCTACAGTTGTATTCTGATCTTGATGAAATTTTGCATACTTGATTTTCAAAGCATGAGGAAGGTCACTGTCTACATCAGATTTCGGAAAAATAATAAATATCGATAAAAAATCGATATTCATGGTTATTTCAAGGCATATTAATGAGAAATATCTCATGACCAACAATGCAAGGCAAACTTTGTACAACAATAGGCCCATCGTGTTAGCAGCAATAATGGTATCAACACGCAATTCACCAATAACAATGAGCACAAAATGATGATGCAATATAAAGGCAATCTTTCCAAGAATTATAACAATGAACATAAAATGATGATGCAAAATAGATAAGTTTCAATTTGTAACAATGCAAAGAATTCCTGGTATTCAGGCTTTTCTTAGAAAAGAGAGGTCTTAGTACTTAACAATTTCTTGAAAATCTTTAAAAATGATCAGTAACTGGAGATAATGAAGAGTTAGCAGACTATTGAGAAAGAGTGGAAAAACGACAGAGGAAGCACTCCTTTAGCTCCGTGCTGTATTGAGCAAATGGGAAGCAAGTAAATAGAAGAATCGGCGACCACTAGACTACACTAAGTGATGAATGGCCAAGTTTTTCTTCAAGATATCGAGAGAAGAAAGGGAATTGCAACAACTTAAGAGTACATCTGAAGTAAGATTACATGAGTAAGAAATTATTTAGACTAGCAGTGAGCCTTTAAAAACTTTTTTTCGAATTTTCATTAAGGATTTTTACTATATTAATTCTAAGCGTTTTCATGTGTTTATTTTTAACATATTGCAAAATTTAATTTAATTTTTTGAGATTGTTCTGTTTACCTACAAGTGTAATTATCCCGAGCAACGCTGGGTACCTTTGCTAGTTATTAATATTATTATTATTATTATTATTA
Source organism: Rhysida immarginata (assembly GCA_023313115.1). Taxonomy (NCBI): domain Eukaryota; kingdom Metazoa; phylum Arthropoda; class Chilopoda; order Scolopendromorpha; family Scolopendridae; genus Rhysida; species Rhysida immarginata. The sequence goes on along the minus strand of JAHWFO010096242.1, from coordinate 58,769 downwards.
TTATTATTACAAAAGATAGTTGAAAGGGATTTAACTCACTAATGAAGTATGACTTAATTTCTTTCTCTCTCTCTCTCTCTCTCTAGTATGAGGTGCCACGATTACTGCCAATACTTTTACAACTGAGAAAGGGGACGTCACATTTCCTGAATCAAGCGTTTGTGGTATCTATAATTTCCGAAAGCTCGATGAGCCTACCAAGAGACAGTTGGACATCTACGGGCAGAGATTGAAGGGCCACTACTCCTTTTTGCTATCCGAAGAAAACGAAATAAAACTCAGTCAAGTCGATTGGGACCATCTCAAAGCCATCAGTTACATGCTACCCGGGCGAAGCAACATTTTTACGGGCACACTGCCTTATTCTGCATTGCCATTTATAGTAATTTATTGGAAAAGCGCTTTTATGTGTATCGTGGTAGTCACTGCCGTGTTTTAAGTCGATTACTCGGCATGGAGGTTGCAAATGTCGAAAGAGTTGTCCCATCCATGGCTGAGAATGAATGTCTCAATCCAATCTTTTGTAACAGACCCAGTCGCACCCATTATGAAATGCCTCGCACGGCCTATTTGTTAGCCGTGATGATCAAGGTACATCATTTTACCGAACGTACACCAAAAACAGTCGACGTGGGAACTGAAACGTCATTCACCACCCCCACCTGTGCAAATGACGCTGATGAAGATGCTGACTGTGAAACAGAGGACGAGGAGATGCACGAGAAAACAGCCGATGACGAAATTGATCTCGGCCAAGCTTGAAAAAACCCACGTGAAGAACGAAAGAAGAAAACAAATAAAAACTTGAAAAATTGAATAAAACTGAAAAAAAAATAAAGAATAAACATGAAAAAAGAAAATAAATGAAAACAACCAAACAAAAAATTAAAAAAGGGAAAAAATGGTGGTGGGGGAGTTGAAAAACCACATGGGAGGGGGTGTGTGACATCAACAGTCACACCCAAATACCTCGCATGCGTCAGAACCCCCGATCAGGGGATGCAAAAACATGTTGCGACGCTACCTGGAGAAAAAACCCAGAAAACAAAATGGCAGATGAATATTAATATCATAACATGAGATTATTATTAATTTATTCATAACGACCGCGACGTCACAAGGGGAAAACCCATCACATGATCCAAAAATTGCCGCCTGTGACATCAGCATGGTGTTGGAAGGCAAGTGGGGTCATGTAACACGAATACTGCACGCTGATTGGTCAATTTTGGGCACACCCACCTCATTAATATGCGACCAAAACCATGGTTCTTCTGCTGTCATACGAGACAAAAGGGTCAGACTAGAACTAAATGGTTAGACTACATAGGTCATCTGGATTCGAGTTGCTTGGGTATTATAGTTGAGGACATGCTCCTGATGGGGAAAATCTCAGGCGCTGTGCCCACAACTTTATGGATAAGCAGGTTTGTAGACTAAATAAGAAAATATTTTCAGATGAAATTTAAGCAGTCCTGTCAATTATCACAGTCCTATCTCAGACGAAATTGTATAATTAAAATCGAATTTATAGATTCACCTGTTATGGCACCGTTGTATGACGGGCTTTATTACTAGTCTTATATATAAACTGCTAACTGCTTCTGCTCCATGCCCATTTCCATAGTGACGAGCAACAATACAACCTCCACTGTTTTCAACAAATGAAAAAACACTGATTGTTAAAATCCAAAAATCGCAGCCCATTAAAAAGATTATTAAAAAATCTTATCTTTTTCACATGCTACATTTCAAAAATATATTGATGTCATAAATTTAAATATTTACATCTATTGACATTTAAAAATAGCATACAAAATAAACAAATAAATAAATAAATCAAATTAAATCCTAAATTAATAATTTAGCTATTCTAAATTAAGAAATTCATTACATTCAAATAAAATTTTGAAACTGATTAACAATTCAAGATACATATAGGTATCATTAGTTTTAACATTCTTTGATATTTGTTACATGTACATAGTAATAATCTTTCAGCTGAATGAATAAATAAAAAGGAAAAGTCATTAAAATAGAAAAAAAAATCCAATCGAATAAAATCCAAAGCAAATAACATTATTCTTTTCTCATTTTATAATATTTATTAAATGCATATAAATAATTTTTTTTTAGTTTTAAAATATAGTGGTCGTGCAATATGCCCCCAAATCAATCTGCCGAGCAAATTGAGCAATGAGGGAGGTAAAAAAAAAAGAGACCATCAAGCCATTTTCACTGAAGTTGATGTGTTTTTGTGTTTGGTTATTGTCAAATTGACAGTAGTGACTTTGTCACATTGTACCAGGACACATTGTGTTAGTATGCTTCTCATATGGACAGCGACTTTTTTACTATTGGAAGAACTATCAATTATCGCAGTCCTGTCAATTTCCACTGTTGCTGTAACTTTCGTATGCCGGGCTTTCGAATAAAATCGAAAGCATGCTGTGTCTGATGCGAACTTTGGTGATCCGTTGTAACAAACTTGAGCTAGGAAAAAAAGTCAGTCTGTCTGTTTTCAAATCCATCTTTGTCTCCATTCTCACCTATGGTCATGAGTTTTGGATAATGGCCGAAATGAAATCCTGGGATGTTTGACAGATGTTCCCTACTAAAGAGTGTTCAGCATCACTATAAGGCATTCTTTAGGTGTTGAGCCACTACTTCCTCGCATTGAGAGAGCTCAGTTACTTTGGTATGGCCACATATACGGATGCCACAAAAAATCTTTCTGGACAGTTACTAATTTCCAAGTCGTTGGTCATGTAAGAGACCAAGGGGTAGGGTTAGAACTAGGTGGCTATATTACATAGAACATCTGGGTTCGAGTCGCTTGGGTTTTACATTTGAGGACATGTACCTGATGAATGAATAGGAACTTGAGGGTGCTATATCTGACAGAGCACCTTTCATTATTTCAAATATGAAATTAGGACACATTCAAATTCTATTCCCCAAAACCGTAAAAGATACACAAAAATCTCTAATTGCACATTTGTTCAACAGCAAATTCCAAAAAAAAGAAAAAAAGTTCACCAAAACCCGATGAGTGGATCACCCACAATCCTCATTGCAAGCTCTGCAACAGGATAATTGGCTCTTCTACTGTTTGTTGCTTACAAACAGTCATCTGATACAAAGTAAGTCTTTCTATCAATCCAGATAGTGTTCAATGTTATGTCCACTTGTACCTTAGCATAATTCTGCACAACGTTTCAAAGATGGCTGCTTGTTGCATGATAATTTTGCCTCGCCTCACGAAAGCAGAGGACGATGTTAATGATTTCCTAATTAGTGTACTGTGCCATCTTGTTTGGTCCGATTTTTTCTAAGCTTCAACATGCCTTTTTATATCAATTGCACAGAAAACTGGTGACTTTATGGTAAATTGTGGAATTTTCCAGAACAGGATGAGGATGGTGGCTGAAATAATTTGCATGCTTGGCAAATGGTATTTGGAAGAAAAAACACTCGGTGGTTACTTCCGAGACTTGAGCCCAGGATCTTTGGACTCTGTTGCTCTTGTTTCCTCCTATGGCCACACATCTCTTGCCTAAATCTTGACAGGAATCAAGGATTTAATGTTGCAGAGCATGCAATGAGGATTGTGCGTAATCTGCTCATCGGGTTTTGGTGAACTTTTTTTTATTTTGTTTGGAAATTGCTGTTGAACAAATGTGCAATTGGAATTTTTTTTTATATCTCTTACGGTTTTTGAGATAGAATTCGGATGTATCCTAATTTGCATATTTAAGATGATGAAAGGTGCTCTTCAACTTTCTCTTCATTCCCTGGATTGGAATTTGAGTAACTACATCAGTATCCAGGTATGAAGGGAGTAAAAGACTTTTGACTCACCCTGTATATAAAAATTCAGGTTTAGGGTGCGTCTGTATATGTTCTAAAAGCTTTTGAACCATTTATCCAATTGAGCTCAAATTCGCACCATATGTTCTTTAGGTTCAGAGTTAGGTTTACATGTCCCAAAGAGAGGGAATGGGGTAAAAATATATATCTTGATTTATGTTTTTTTGTTTCCTCAAGAGACGGTGCCAGGGAAACGCGGGTCATATCACCTAGTGAAATATATAGATGAGGTGCGAGTTTACAAACATTAGCTTACTTCATGCATAGACGTATTTCTGGTTTCGAAATAACTGCACTTTTGTTGTTGGCTGTGACTTAAATTAGGTTCAGACTGGGCCTGGCAAGGTGGCAAAGCAGCAAAGCGGCACCCGTTGATGCATGCACACTACGTCCAAGGCCAACTAGAAATTGGTCAAGTCAAGTGCAGTGGCCAGCTAATAAGCCAGGCGGCAAAGTTGAAATTCGTTCAACTTTTGCTGGTTGCCTCTCTCAGCGACGTTAGGCTTATCAAATCACGTTTGACTACTGGAGCACGTGATCAAAAGAATGATGGCAATCACAATTTATAGTGAAATACGAGAATAAAAAGAATGCACTTTATTTTGTAAATGTGAAATTATAAATAGCTTTTCTCTTTTAGTTTTTTACATTGTTAAATAGATATGTTTGGTTGAATTTTATTTAGTTAAATCAGTTGGAAATTAGCAAGATTTAGAACAAAAACGTGATCACGAACTTGGGTTTTCCGATCGCTTCGATTGGAAATATTGCCGATCAATATTGGCGACAATCAAATTTAATAATAAACTTGAAGACTTTTTATAAATACGAGAAAAATATGCACACTGAACAAATATAAATAAAACTAGAGTGTTATTTGTATACTCTGTTTTATTATGCTTTAATTATGCTTTCTCAGTGACATATAATTACAGTTGAACTTCTTTATAAAAAACTCTGATACGTACAAAAAAATAAACGAAACAATTCGGAATTCCCAACTGAGCCAATTGGTCTTTCAACAGTGGTATAACAAATTCCGAATTGTCTCAGATATAGCAAATTTCGGATACTACAATTTTCTATGGACCATGAAGTTCGTCCAAAGTTTTACTACAATAACTTAAGATCGAAACGATGCCGCCATTTATTTCTCTTTCCCCTGCCGCTTCTCTCGTACTGGTCCAGTGGGAACAACCCGCACGGGCGGCGGAGGAGGCAGGAGGGAGACGGCAGAAAAAAATGCTTTGCCACTTTGCTGCCTTGCCGGCCCCATGTGAACGGGGCATAAAAATCGAAATAACTCTGACTGCTGAGTGCCGCGATTTATCATTAATTTTTTTTTGAATCGAAGATTATAAAACGGTACACAGAAATCGATGAAATGTTATTTTACTCAATAATTTTGCCTTCTGCGAATTGATTGAATTGAGAGGAACACAACACGACATTTTTGTTGGTTAAATTGTTCGTTTTTTTATTCTTTCCTGCCTCAGAAATTTTATGGTCGGAAGTAAAGGAAGGCACGGAAAGTGGTGCATGCGTGTTCCTACTTCCTGTGCACCCCGTCTATTGAAAGCGTGCTAACAGATTGCGATTCGTGTAATGGCCCAACGTTTTTTTTTTTCAATTTTTTGAATGAAGACTAATGAATCCTAGTGTATTGAAATAAACTCTTTTCCATTAAAATAAATCTATTTTATTACTCACAATTCACTTCATAATTTATTATTTTGAAACCTTTTTATCTCTTGATGCTTTTTGAAGTCTTCATCATATTTATAATTTATGTGCTTATTGCATTTCATGTGCTTTGAAATAGTTAATTTATTTCTACAGATTCTTTATTTCCTCTCTATAGTTAAGAATAATGTTCCGACCCAAAAAAACATTACGGTAATGCAATAATCATTACAGATGATGGAATAATTTAATTTTTCATCAACAAAATAGGAATTTGAAATTTCCAAATTATTTGAAAGTATTCGTAACATTAAAACAATAGTCGCATTCACATCCTTTCACTTAAGGTAAAGTGACTTTGTCTTTGATTTTGAAAAGCAAAGAAAACAGTTTTCATTGTGAATGAAACCGGAAATGAAAAGATCACTTTTGCTGCTTTAGTTACTTTTGCATCTAAAACTGTGTCAGCCATACATAGCATGATGAACATACTGAAATTGTTTGAAAAATAATAAGTGACTTATTGATTGTGAAAAATGTTTTTTATTGTTCTCCATGGTTTTATTATTCCTTAATTTATAACCAAAAAAATTTACAACATTAAATACAAGTTTTATCAGTGGGCAATCATTGAAACGAGCGAAGCGGCGATTCAATACGGCTACCACTAAACCGGAAGTTAGCAGCTGTAAAGCCAGAAAAGTAAGAAAACCAGAGGGGAAAGTAGGTACTGACTCTCTTTCAGAAAAGTGACTTTTGAGCCTTCGCTCTCCTGAAAATGACGTCACTGAAAGTGACTTAAGCAAGATAAGTGAGAAAAGCGAGAAAAGTTGAGGTTGTGAATAATTTGAATAAACAATATGATTGTTGTGGAACGAAGACTATCCATAAAATTCGAAGCTTAGTGATTGTTGGAAATTCCTTAACTTTCAAATTTTAAACTCAATTTTATCGATGAAGGCAAAGGGGTGGAGGGTCGTTCTTGCAGACATTTCTATTCTACTTTTTGATACTCTATCAGAATCTGAAGTCAAAAACAAAAAATTCGAAAAAAATGACAACAACCGACTTCGCAAATCCAGTAATGACGTTTTTTTTTGATTTATCAACGATTTGAATAAATAATTTGATTTTGCAGAACGAAGACTATCCATAAAGTTCGAAGATCATTCACAACTTGTTTTTTCTGTCATCAGTATGCACAAAATCTTCACTTATAAAACAAATCAGGTTTCAAAGAGTACTGAACATTAACTTTAACTCCATTAAACTTGCCTCAACGTTTTCACGCTTTTATCGTTTGTGCTACTTTTGATTGGATTATGAAGCAAACGTTTTGTTTATGCAATACTAGTTTAGGAGATTATAACAATAGGAAATTCTGGTGGGGGAGAGGTTATAATGATTATCTAAAATAACTTTTCTTTCAAAATTTTTAGGTAAAGATGAAGCTTTAAAGAATTATTTATCTTAAGTATCTTTCCCATTATATCTTTTGATAATTATTTACTGTAAAAAATTTTTGAAAAAATTGACATATTTTGTATTTCTTTAGAGAACATTTTGCATAATGAAATATTTTCTAGTTCACATATTTAGTCGCAGTAGCTGGGAGTCTATTGATGAAATTATATTTATGTTTGAGATATTCAGTAAAATTTGACAAAAAATATTAAAAAAAGAACATCCAACGGTTGCACAAATCAAAGTGAGACTGTCGTACTAGCGTCGTTGTTTTACGCCAGTGAATAGCCCAGTATGCCGTGTTCATACGTGTTGATGTAAATTGATTACATTTGTTGGTAACATGGATTCGTCCAAACAGACCCAGCGAGCATTTATTCAGTTTCTGTGGAGACTAAATTTATTGTCATGTCGAACTTGGTGAAGCACATTTGGCCTTTAACTTGTAATTGATTGCTGCCTTAGATAACCTCCCGAGTTGAACTTAAAATTAACGGGACTGTTATTATAAAATTCTTTCGAGGGGACGAATGGCGTGCGTGACATTGAAAACTACGTACAATGATTATAACGTAAGAAGTATACTTATATTGTGTGATCAAAAACGCTTCTTCGACTTTTATCATCACTCGCTGGATTTCCATCTTCAGGAATGAAATCCTCCTCTCTCTCAGTCGCTCTTAAGTTGGGTTGTTTTCCGTCTGTCGATATTTGTTCAATCCACTCTCTTTTAGTGATTACTGTTTTGCATATTGGGTCGAGAGAATGCACATTTGAATAAAGTATCCGAGCGACAAGGATGGTGCAACGTGGTTCGTTATTAATAACAATAATGATAACAGCACCTGACACATATCGGACACTGAGAATGTCATGTGTGGAAATCCTATGAGTTCAGCTTCAAATTCATTATCTATATCATTTTTTGGAATCTGGAAGATGATTTATTAGTAAAGTCGACTTTCTACCCAGAGAAGTGTTTTGTACTTATTTATTACACAAGTGTGTTCAAGTCCAACACTTTCTGTATACCACTATTCATCAATGAAAAGGTATGAAAAGATATCTAATCAAACTGTGTATCAAGGACTGTCACAAACAATATGAATAATACAGTTAAGTTAGAAATGTATTTATAATAAGTGTGTTTTTGCTGTTTCTTACGAGGTCGTTCGGAAAAATAGTACTCAGTTGCACCTTGCATATGTACAGGTGAATGAATCCTGACAATTGAAATGCATTAAATTTCAATCACTTGTTTGTCATATTCCGTATGAGTTTCATTATTTTAGGAGCATTCATGATGTTTTTTTGCATATTTAAATGAACAAGAAATAGGAAATTTACTGAGATTTGTGTTTCAATCTCTGAACGGAAAAATATGCCACCATCTGAAAACATCGTCAGTTGAAGGAAATTTATACTGAAAGAGGAATCACCATTACGAGATTGTGTTGAAAAATCGCCGCCGATAAAACAAAACAACTTTGTCTTAAATTTTCAATGGGAATTTTTGAACCATCAACCCTAATTCCCGCAGATTCCCTGAGTGACTTTATCTTTTATTTTGAGGTTATTTTGGAGGAAAGATGCCAGCAAAGAGCTGAAGGGGCAGTCAAGTTATTATGCTTGTAATGAACTGTCGGTGTAGGTGATGAAGAGATAATCGTAAAACTTGTCACTTGTTCAGGATGACTACGTATATTGAAAAAGGTCGAATTTATTTAGATGGTAAATTGAAAGCTTTGTTGAAATAACTAAAAATTGGATACTACTTTCCGAGAGACCTTCACAAATTCAGTATATTTAGAATATCCTCTCCTTAAATATGTATATTTATACTTTTGTTTTAGGGCGATTCAGGTGGACCTTTATTATTACAAAAGAGCTCTCGTTGGTATTTGATCGGCATCGTATCTTGGGGTTATGGCTGCGCAAGGCCCGACCATCCTGCCTCCTACACCCGTGTGGACAAATATTATAAATGGATCGACATGCACACCACCGATGCTAAATTCTGTGTAGATTAATTGGAAAGCTTAATATGAATCATTTACATGCACTTATCACACATCCTTTTCTTAGGAAAATGCGGCTTTGTAATTTAGAAATGCGAAATTTCTCAATATTAATGTTCAAAGTGAACTCTATGATCGTATACAATTTTATTTAAAATGAAAGATGAAGGTATTAATGACCACTTAGTACTTAAAAACATTTCTAAATCGAACTCCAAATTTGTAAAAATATCAGATACTGACAAAGCACAAAGATCTCTGTGATTTCCACGGGATAACTTTTATTGCTTACTAGGGAACCTCATGGAGTGGTAATAACTTTCCGAACCGAAATTAATAAGGGTAACACCTATATTCAACTGTATATCGATTATAAAAATATTACGAGCCAAAGTTGATATTCAAAGATATTATAGGCACATTAAATACCCACATACAAGATGCAGAGCCAATTCTCGAAAGAGTTCGAGACAACAAGTTCTTGAGTCAAAAAATTTCGAGTCTGTATCCAGGAAAGCGGCCAATTCCGATTGAATAAAAATATTCCTAGCGCCCCTAGTATTAGCGCTGAGAAATTAGGAAAACCGAGTTTTGAATCATGATAGATAGAGAAAAGTTCCAGTTATAAAATTGCAAAGCGTCACCAATTTAGTGGAAATCCACTCTTTGCATACAGAAACAAAAGCACAAAATTCGTAAAACGCGGGAGAAAAGTCCATGTATTGGACACCTTCACGCTGAAATATTCCTATGTAAAACAAACGCAGTAAGTCGCTCCTATTTAATACTTGGCACAATAGAAGCTTGGATAGAATTTAAACAAAAAAACTCCAAATTTCAATATTTCAGGATGCTAGAAATAAAGGGAATAAAAGGATGGAGAGATAATTATTCAGCCAGCACTCGCGATGACCAAATCACCAGGAAGAAATGAAGAGTACTCCAAGGGCCCAAGAGAATTTTTTGTTGCAGAAAATATTCAATTGAAAACTCTGGTTCAGGAAAAGTGATCAGGAAAATTATCAAAATTGGTTCACAGGTGCATACTTTCCGCAAGTGAGAAATAAAACATTCTTCCTCCTTGATTACGAGGGGTGATCAAAAAGTAAGGTTAGAAGCCAGCAGTGAAACGTGTACATTTTATTTCATACAACCAATACAGCCAACTGATGGTAAGTACATTAGGTTATTTTTTGACATAGTCTCCATATCGGTTTAGGCACTTGTCGGTTCGTGGGATGAGTTTGAATATTCCCTCCTGGTAATAATCCTGTCCTTGCGTGTTCAACCACGTTGTCGCGAAGTGTTTGAGCTCGTCTGAAGCGAATCGTCGGTCTCCTAGGAGCTCCTTCAAGTGAGGAAAGAGGCGAAACTGGCTTGGAGCAAGGCTGTAGGGAGGGTGTTCGCTGATGTCCTAGCGAAACTGCTTCAAACTTTCGACACCATTCTGCGACATGCTGACGAGACATTACAGTCTCTCCTTAAACCTCTACCAGCTGCAGGTGAATTTCTGCAGGTGCGATTAAATGTTTCGCCCACAGAAATCGAATAACTGAGCAGATTTCGTCGCGAGACCAATTTTCCAAACGAGTCATTATTTGTGTTAGCCTATAACTATTGCTGTGGGTGGCAGGTGACTCAAACTCTGCACAATTGCCGTATTAAAATTACCACATACAATTAATTTTTCTATAACAGATGAAACTCCAGGATTTTTGGCCTTGTAACCTTAGTTTTTGATTACTCCTCATACTATTCAAGCGAAAATGACGAAAAACTCATCGTCTCTGTTTGCCAGATGGAAAATCAGTCGAATTCTCCCATTCCACCCCTGGAACAAACTCAATAGCTCAACCTCTAGATGTTTTTGCATTCATTCCTTGGAAAAAAATTACAAAATTACTCCAGATTACATGCTGGTGGAGCACCTTGATGTCGAATTATATCACTGGAATAAAATATTTAAGTTCCACACTTATAAACAACCCAATTTCTTCTCCAAGATTCAAGACCATATTTTCAATGTGCATGTTTTAAGAGCGGTTATCTCGAAGAACGACCGATTTTTTGTATCAGTGCTTCAGTTTTGCTTTGACAGGGATTTTAGATGTTGTAATTTTTGTCAAAAAATTCATTAAATATGCATGAGATTAAAGGAATTACTGTATGTTATGAATATTTCTACTCTTTTTACTGTTAGTGTAAAGATTTTAAATAATAAATTTTGTACCAGAAATTACCAGAGAATTACTAAATCGGTGATACTCTACTAGTTGGTAGTTGGAACTTTTCTCTATCATTGTTCAAAAGTTAATTTTCGTAATTTTTCAGCATTTATCCTAGGGGCACAGGGAAAATTTTTATTCAATCAGGTACGAGCACATTCCTATAGAGAGATCTGACTTTTATGGTTCTAACAGCTTTTGTTCTAAATTTATTTAACTGTTTCAGGAATTTCCTATACACCCTGTATGTGCCTATAAAGTCACTGAATATGAACATTGGCACGTAATTTTTTTATAATTGATATACAGGGTATACACAAATGATTGCCCCGGTTTCATGATTTTATTGTAGGTGTGTTATTTAATATATCACCAGGAACTTTACAAATACATAGAACAGCTCGTCAAGTATTTTTTTGAAAAATGTACAGCAGATCCATGTTTCCGTTTGCAGCCGTTAGAAGGCTACAGCTGCAAAACTGATGGGGCGGTCATGTCGGAAATGATGATTAAGAAAGCTGCCATGGCCTCCCCTGACTTAATTCCTTATGACTTGTTTGTATGGGGATATTTCATGGACTTAGTGTTTGTGCTGCTATTACTGTCTGATTTGCCATTACCTGGCTCGTTTCACTGATTTTTTGGTCAAATTGACAGAAACATGCTTCAGTAATTAACTTCGCAAGCAGTCAGGTTTAGCGCCATGCCCAGTCTGTATAATATGCTGCGCGTTAAGCAAAAATGTCTGGATTGAAATGCTCCTTGATCCTGGCAGCAACCATCCTCCTGGACTGCCTGATGTAAAAGGAGTCACACGTCTCTTAATTTAATTTGTACACGCTGGAGATTTGGTCAGGTGGCATTTTATCCTTGGTCGACCCCAGGAATCTCCTGAGAGTATGCGAGCTTCTATAGAAGATACTGTGTCCAAACCTTCTAGCGATTTTGTCAAGTCCCCTACTGAGTTTTCTGTTATATGGAATCACCTAATATACTTTGCTTTATCAATCACTGGGTCCAGGATAATTGCTTGAACTGTTACCTTGTTTCTGGTACGTTTTCTGATGAGGTTTCCAATCATGTCTTCGCTGTATCCATTGCTGGCAGCATAACTTCTAATCCTTGATAACTCCTCCTCTCTCTGTTGTGAGGTGAGGGGGAGGTTGAAGCCTTGATGATCATCCGTTGAAAGGCTGATATCTTTGAGCCAGGCAGTGATTTGAGTGTCTACTGATGTATGCTGTTACAAATGCATGTTTTCTATAGACCCCAAATGTTAATTTGCCATCGTCAGTGTCTCTGCCAATCAAGAGGGGGGGGGTAATTATTCTTCTTTCTCGCTTTTTTTTGGTAAATGTTCAGACACGTTGTTTAGTTCAATCATAAATTGTTCAAGGTTATATTTTGATGTATCAAAGACAGCGAAAACATCGTCCACATAGCTGCACCAAATAAGAGGGAAGCGTATAAGCATTCCGTTTTCCTTAACGATTTTATGGTCTTCAAAAAATCAAAATCTTTAAAGTTGCATGTCCCATTCCGAGTCACACTATTGGTAATAATTTGGTTCTTGCAGAGAGTAGTAAATTCTTTGTACTGCCTGGCATTACCACCGAAAATTGTACTGCAGACTAAATCTCTCAAGTAATCCTTTGGATTTGATACAGCGAACTTCAAGCCTTTTGTAAGAACGCTTAATTGCTTGTCAGAGAATTCAGAAGATGATCTGTTAATGATCACAGTATTGTCGTAATTATTAGAGCTGTTGTTACTATGTCTATTGTCATCCAAGAAGTTAATTTTCTTTTTAATTTTCTTAAAATTTGTGTGTAGTTTAGGCCAATTAACAGTATGTACTTTGTTTAAAAAACCATCCAGCTCTGCAAACTGCGGCTGAGGGTGCTGTGTAATGAGTAAGTTTCAACATCAGTAGCGGAAAGACGGGAGAACTGGTCAGCAATAACGAGATTGAGGTAGTGGAATTGTGCTGACACCCTGGCCTTACAAAGGAGATGCCCTTACCGAGGTCACATCTCTTGATGAAGCGGGGACACAATGCCTAACTCTACATTGCGTTAGGTAATGTATATTTGCTTGATGAAAGCCAATATACAAGTGAGCTCTAAAAAACTTATTAGATAGTGAGGATGAACTAGTTAAACCAGCCATTAGGACATCATAACTGGTAACAGAGGCTAGCGAAGCCATAACTATATAAAATAAAAAACTAAGTTACATTTACTGTGGATAAATAACATCAATGGAAACACAAAGGAGCCAAAACCGATTTTCCACAACAAAATATTTAATAAGTCTGGATACGTATTTCGGATGCTACATGTCCATTTTTCAAGAAGACTGAATGTTAAAGACATCGACAATCGAAAATCGAGGTCCACTTACAAATAGGCGATGGACAGATGATAGGACCAGGAAAGTCACAGGAAGAATAACAATAAGGATAAGTTCAAAAGAAAATCACTCAAAGGAAGAAATGATGATTTTTTTAAGAAAACGGTCTCAATAATAGGTAAAGTTCAGGTTTTCGAAACTTCGTCCTGTGAAGCAATTCAACTACAGTACAAGGTAACCTAACAAACGAGTAGAGTTAGGGTTGTACAAATATCACAAACGATACGACTACAAAGTATTAAGTGGACATTTTCTATGTAGAACTGGAAATACTCCAGCGGACACAGTTGCTAATCCGCGTCGGGGTTCTGGACAAAATTTTTACGTAGGATTAGATCGTTCCTTTCGTAAACATAATCCTCATTTCTCGCCGGACTAAGCCCTTTTTTCCAGGCAAATAGTACTAAAACAACCGTTCTCGTTGTCCACCAGAATGTTAGTGCCTTTAACAATCGCTCGCTCGCATGACTTCAATTATCATGTCATCGCTGGTGATTAGCAGCTCGATGCATTGCCCACAATCGGCTGATAATAAAACTACCGACGATAAGGCAACAAAGTAACCTTCACAATAATTAATAAAACGAAAAAAATT
>JAHWFO010096242.1:0-41232 GCA_023313115.1 Rhysida immarginata | reverse complement strand
GCTAAAAACTTACTAAAAAAAAAAAAACCCTTAAAATACTCAAAATCTAACAAACATTCAAAAATACTAAAAAAAAAAATCTTCTAGATGCAAAAAATACTCAAAAAATATACCAATTTGATAAAAAGTATACTGAATCTGATAATCTCTTCGTCTCCAAATCTTTTCGTCCACATGTGGACTCCGCATGACTGTGAAAGCAACACTACTTGTAATGGAATTTGCTGATGCGGACAGGCCAGGCGGAGGAGCCGTCTGCATCAGCAAATTCCATTACAATAAGGATGCATTCATATTCTGAATTTTGCAGTTTTCTTTAATGAACGACAATAAATTACAATCAGTTGCCAATAGCTAATATGAAAACAACTTCTCGAAAATATGGCAACTTCAAAACTGCTTCGAACTCAGGGAATTGCATTTTGTCCGTTTGCTTATTTTTTTCCCCGATCATGTTTCATTTAGTAATTAACAGATGCATATTTATAGTACAAAAAAAACTGACTCTTTAACCACAACAAAAATTAAATAATAAAAAGAAAAATACGACCTAATCTTATAAGCGCTTTTTGAGGGCGAAGCTCTCATCATTCAGCAGGTAGAAGAAGGGAGTAACACACCAGATGATACTGAATGTGAGGACAAGAAGGACTGATATTTATAAGGAAACTGCACCAATGACGGAAAAAATTAATCTCGAATTTCTAAGGTTAACCAGATTATGGGTTAATAACAATATCTTCTTATATAAAGGTAAGGTCTACAATATGAAGAATGGCACCCCAATGGGGTCCTGCCTCAGCCACATTTTAGCTGACATATTTCTTAAGTCTTTTGAAGATATTCTTAGGAATTCGGGACACTATTTTCCTAAATATTGGTTCCACTACATAGACGATATTTTCTTTATTTTCAATTCCGATTTTGCGACGTCCAACAATTCACCGACCATTTGAACTCGTTTTTCCCCAGCATTCAATTTACGTATGAGTTAGAGGTGGATGGCAAAGTGCCCTTTCTGGATGTCCAGATTTCAAGGAAGTCCGATTCCCTCACTTTTGAAGTTTATCGCAAACCCTCTAATCATCTCAATTTTATGCCCTCTGATTCCAGCCACCCATGGAATCAAAAACTTTCCACCTTCATTTCAATGCTTGATAGAGCCTTACATCTTCCCTTAGATAACACGACCCGAGATAAATCACCTTAATAAGGAGGATCGCCACCAAAAGTGGATACAGTCAAGGCACCATAAAGAAATTACTTAAGAAGAGGATGTTCAAAAAATTCATTCAGGACAGTACTACATTTGTGCACACTAAAAGGAATTCTAATACTATTTCATTACCCTTCAACAACCAATTAATCAAAGGTCTACACTCAATATTTAATAATCACAATCTTTCCCTATCCTACAGCAACCCCAACCAGGCTAGACTATTACTAGGTAATACGAAAGATAATATTCCACCACTACAGAAGGCAGGAATTTACAAGATCAAGTGCTCCCAATGCTCCAAGGTTTATTTTGGACAAACGGCCCGCAACTTAACAACCCGATTCAAAGAACATATGGCCCACCAGAAGTACGGAAGAAGCAACCATTCAGCCGTGGCGAAACATTCCCTGGACACGACATCTCCATTCAAAACCGAGAAAGTGTCATCGGAATTCGAGATGGCATTTGAATTCCGTGACATGCTCGCCACCTCCAAACGCAAAGGCTCCTGCGTAACGATGTTGTTGATGGGCCTACTTTTACAGCTTTCCCTCGTTTTTTCCCTCTGCTCCTGGAAAAATTTGGCTATCAGTTTTCGACAACGGTGTAGATTCCTCTCTGGCTCCCAGGTGGGATGCTTATAGCCCACCCATTTCACTAGGAACGTCCTCTTGGGCTTTTTCCCTTTAATGTCAAGTAACTTTTCAACTCTATAAACGTCTTTAAATAGAGGATAGGGTATTGGACCTGGCTTTTTGTTTCTCTGGTCTTTCTCAATAAATTTCTTTAAAAAGGAGCAATGTACGGTCTTGTTTCTACATTTTCACTTAGCGGGGATATCTAGTTCCGCTGTAACTTTATTAATGACCCCTCCAACCACCGCTTTTCCTTCTCTGTCTACCATAAACCCACCACATCATCTAATTTAATGGAAACTGAGATGATGATAATGCGATGATTGAACGGTGGTTTCCTTGAACAATGACCATAAAATCATGATGTAGTGACAGACTCCCTTGTGCTCCCTATCAAACGATCCTTTGTTCCTCTTCACACCCTCCTATCCATAAACAAGCCTCCCTCTGTTTCTTCATCGACCGTGCCCTCAAGTTACCCCTCAGTCCTTCTTCCAGTGCCACCGAATTCCGAACTATATGTGCCCTCACCTTAAAGAATGGCTAAACTATTTCCACCTTCTCCCAGATTGCCCAATGAAGAAAACTCGCCCTCTCCAACCCTAAAGCTCCTCACACATCCCCATCCAAGAAATGGGTGTCCTTGCGATTCATCAGCCCTCATTTTTACCACCTTTCCACCTTCCTCTCCTCACTGGGCCTCCAAGTTTCCTATCACTCATTGACCCCATGCTTTCGCTCTCTTAATCCCCCCATCCAAACAGACACCAACAATTTCTCCCATTCCAGAGGTCATAGATTAAACTGTAGATTTTGTGATAAATACTATATAGACCTACCGACCCACAATTTTAATAAACGATTCAAAGAACACATGGACTCCTACGAGATAATAATTCACACTACGCTATCCGCCTTGCCTGCATGGAACATGCCCGAAAAGGGCAAAGTGAAATTATGACCATTCTCCATCTATGCAACGACCCATTCCAGAATGCCACTTTCAAAGCTATTGAGATCTTTAAAGCTAAGATCTCCTCTCCAGATCACCTCCTCAATTGCCAAACCGTTTTTGAAATTTATTCTATTTTAAATTCTTTATCCAATATCTTGTAAATTTTCGAATTTGTATATTTACTTTCTTTTCCATTTCTTATTGATACCTTAGTTTATGTTAACTCTGGATGAGTTTTCTAGTAGGTCTGCGTTTTCAATTGTTTGTGTTATGACATCATTTTTTCCTTTATATTTCAATCAATTTTCCTCTCAAGGTTTCCCCATAATTTCATTGTTATTGGTTCCTTATCCAACCATTCTCCTATCCAATGTCACCACTGTATAATTTATTTATTTACTATTTGTGATTTCTTCATCTAATTATGGTCTCATTCTATACCATATTTTCTGTATATAAAGGCTTATGTCCTCTTGTGTGCATCCTTGATAAAGCCGGGAATAAATGGCAAAACTAGTCAGAAACTCTGTTCTCCCTTTGTTGTGTTGTAAAGTCTCTACCAATTTTATCGATAGAAACAGCACTATGGACCCCTTACTCAATGATTGTATCTTAAATACTTGGTTTATTAACAGTTTCCCTTCAGTCCCTTCAGGGAGTTATATCGAGGAGTTACATGCCAATAGCTGCACCCTCTTGGTCAACTTACCAGTAATAGTTAAAATAACATCATAACATTTTCGGTCAACGGTAAAGGCATTATATAATCTAGGCATATTGCATGCCATCGGTGCGAATGGAAGCTGCCTTGGCACTTTATTCTTTTGACAGTCCACGCATTCTCGAATCGCTTTGCGTAAGTCCTGGTCCATGTGACTCCAGTAGTAACACTCACAGGATTTTAATAACACCTTAAAAACTTTCTTTAGGGTCTTATTAACTCCGGGATGGCCGGCAGTAGAGTCAGCATGCATCATTCTAAAAATAATGTCAAATACAGGTTTTGTCCTTGGGAGCACCAGCTGTATCCCCCTTTGTTTATCTGTAAATTAGTCCCTGTTCCACAAAATATGCAGGCTGGGTTTTTAACTAAGAGGTCTCTCATAAATTTGCAGTTAGTTTACTGTCAGATCACCAAGTCTTTTATACTTTCTCCGGTGTTCTTTTCCGGCGTGTTGACTAACACTGGCTTAGGTGCTTTTTGCCTCTGGCTTTCCTCTGGATCCGTGGTTGCGACTGTCACGTTGGGTTCCTCTTGGGTGTATATTTCTGCTGTCGCAAGTGATTCCTGATATAGGGCCTTCTATTTTCTACTGGAGAAAGGCTTAACGCTGGCTTCCACGTTGAAACCTTTAATCTGACTTTTTCTTGTATTGTGGTTGTCGTCCCACCTTGGGTTTGACTCCTCTTGAGACAGTAACAACGCCACTTGGTGCATTATTGTTTCCAGCCCCTCGGTCTTTATTTGAGCAAATAGCAGAGAAAGTCATATCCGGTTATTAAGGAACGTTCACAAGATAAGGAAAGTCACTGCCATTAATTTTAGGTCCAGCACAAATTGAGCAGTCCGCTACTTTATACGGAGGACGAATCAACGAAACGCTTTGATAAGCACTGCAAGAATAATGTAAAAAGTCGTATAGCCACAGCCATATGATAATTAAACTGTTCATTACAATGGCCAGACGAAAATGACAGACAAAACGGGAAGACAGGCGGTATTTTTTTTCTAAGTCTAATATCCGGGTTTCTTAATAAGTACAAAACCCACATCGTGGTATTAATAAGAGTTCATTCCAAATGGCCACAAACCGTGATCATGATATGAATAGCGTAGCTCGTAGTTTTTGAGGTCTGCAAACGTTAACTTCAACAAATGTCCACAAAAACCAATTTGGAAATTAGTGCTTACCAGGCACTCGTATGTGATGTTTAGAGTCCGTCTTGGAAGCTCAGGAAATAGTACGACCCGCCGGGAGAATTTTTCTTGGAGCCTTCGCTGCCACGTCTGCACTCGAAAGCCTTCGTTGATAAGGAGATCTCTTCGTTCGCTTCAACCAGCCGTTTATCTGGTTCGAACCTCGGTGGCGATGCCACGGCATTTGCTGTCGCTTGCTCGGGTTCCTCTCCTCTTGGGTAACCATCATTAAGCAGCCTTTTCGCCAATTTCATCCATTCGAGCTCCTGACCGTTTTTCTACGACCGTTTTCTCTTGCTCTCACGAATCCAAAACCTCGATCTCCGTGTCTTCTGTCATCGGTTTGAAATTTTCTCTCTCGTCCCTCATTGGCCTCCTGCGTCTGACGATGTTGGTGACGTGTCTTTCGTCGGTTCCCTCTCCGATCTCTACCATAGAAGTAGCGAGTATGGAACCGAAAGAAAGTGTCATCGGAATTCGAGATGGTATTTGAGCTCCGTGAAAATGATATTTCAAAAAGCTAATGACGGATATAGTGAATTGCTTATTAGCATTTATTAGCCGAAGAATGATTTGAAAAATAAAATCTACAGATCAAAACTCGCCGTTTTAACATTTGATAATCGGGTTTGTTAAGATTTTAGAGAATTTTAAACAGACTAATTAGAACAGCATGAAGTGCTTTTGGCAATTATCTTGAAGAGCAGCATGCAACTTAGCTTGAAACGAAAAGTTTCAACCCGTGTTTTTTACCAACACTCACGTATGGAGTTGAAACATGGACTTTATCGAAGAGAGACAGCACATAGACTACAGACAACACAGAGAAGCATGGAAATATGTATGCTGGGAATTACAAGAAGAGATCAAAAGCGTAACATCTGGATAAGAAGCCAAACGAAGGTGATTGACATAATCGAACGGATCAAATGGCAATGGGCTGGTCACATTGCTAGAAAACAAGACATGAGATGGACCACAGTCATTCTGGATTGGTACCCTCGAGACCTTAAATGCCCAAGAGGACAATGTCATGCAAGGTGGCTCGAACAAATAAGGAAGGTGGCTGGTGTCAACTGGAAATCTAAAGCTTCAGACAGTGAAGAATGGAAGTGCTTAGAGAACACCTTCATCCAGCAGTGGATTGCAAACGGTTGACTGTGATGATGATGCTGATGAATCGGATTTGTGGCACAAATATTTTGTTTTCTTTAGTTTTCAACGAAATAGCACTAAAACAAAATTCCTTTTACTATAAGTAGTCGTCACTGTTTTAAAAAATTTTCTGTTAATATATTAAGAGATTGCCGTATGTAACTTTTCTGTACTTACATTTATCAGTAAATTATGCAGTTTACGCATTTATTCGATTTCATTCTTATTTAATGAATAAGTAATAGCTTTAGATTAAAGTGTGTGTTTTAGTCCTTTGTATGAAGAAAATATAAAAAAATTATGAAGAAAATAAATGAAGCTACAACATATTAAGTTGACATTTACAGTACTTTTTGAATGCAACAAAGAATGTCTGGAATTTTTTTCCTTTGTCTTTATGGATTATTTAAAGTTCTCACTTTCCTTATAGTTCATTGCATTCCAGTGTTTCTTCTGATTATTTTGAATGCAATAACATTATGTTTTTTTAAACTCTGCTATGGATTAAATTGTTTTACTATAAATAGTATAACAAAATGGTTGAAATGATGCAAGGAAACAAATTACTGAAAGGAAGACAAAATTCCACTGGTCAATAAGAACCTTAACTGACTATAAATGATTGAAATCAATGGATCATAAATAATAAAATCAGCATATTAAATTTTCAATACACTATAAATAAACGCAGAAAACTATTACATCGTTCTGGAGAAGAAACAAAGAATTACAATGAGGAATTTGCAACTAATAACCCTATGCCAATTGATGGCAGTGTGCTTCACTGAAAGTATTGGAGGTTTGTAAATTTTTGATAGGTCAAAACATTCTATTCTAATAATTTTCTAATTACCAGCTTGTACAAATTTTATGCGCATTTGTACAAATTCTATAGATTTGTACAAATTGAATAGATTCTATTCTGATTTACATATATTTACTACATATACAGGCTATGCCACCAAAAGTGAAATAATAGACCTTCTCCTTAAAACCGAAAGTAGAATAAAATCTTGTAAACATTCCAAGGAGGAGCTTTAACAGTGAAGCAGAAATACATTTATACAATACAATACAATACAATAGTTTCTTCCTCAGGTGAGGGTGGTTATATGATTGTGCCATTCAGTTCTATTTTGTGCCAATCTCTTCACGGAGGCATATTGCGAACGGTTCATCCACTCTTTTATGTCTGCCATGTAGTCTCTTCGCCTTCATCCACGCCGTTGCTTGCCCTCCATCCTACCTTCCAGTACTGTGAAGCCTGCCGAGCCCCATAATACGTGTCCCCCGAAAGCCAGCTTCCGTCTTTTCATGCTCAAAAGCAATTTGCGTTCTGTTCCCAATCTTCTAAGCACTTCCAAATTCGACACTTGGTCCATCCAAGAAATTTTAAGGGCATGGCGATAAAAATACATTTCTAGCACCTGGATCTTCTGAATGTGGGCCTTTGTTAGCATCCATACCTCGCAGCCATATGTGAAGACTGGCCATATTAAGGTTTGAATGAGCCGACACTTAGTTGCAGTCCTTGTTGTACCTCTCAATCATTCTATTATTCCAAAACGCATGTTCAGCCCTGACAATCCTTCTTGATATTTCCGTTTCAATTTTACCAACGTTCGTAATCTGGATGCCTAGGTAAGTATAGGATTTAGCTTGTTTTATAATGGCGTCGTTTATCTTAATATCTGTTAGTTCATCCTCACTCTCATCCATTTGGTCTTTGCTGTATTAACTTCCAGACCAAATTTTTTACCTTCTTATACCAACGCTTTAATGAGTTTTTGCAGGCTACGTTTAGAGCCTGCAAGTAAAGCTGCGTCATCAGCGTACCTTATATTGTTCACCTTCGTGCCATTGATACAGTTATATATATCTGCCTTCTGTTTGTCAATAATTCGAAATACCGCATCACTGTACACATTATATACAGCAAGGGCGACAATGTGCAACCCTGGCGTACACCTTGCTTAATTGCGAGTTCATGACTAACTCCTGAAGCCGATTCAATAACTCCAGTTTGTTACCAGTATAATTTCATAATAAGTTCAAGTTCGCTGCTGTCTTTTTCGGTATTTTCAAGGACTTGTACCAAAATGTAGTGCTTAACACTATCAAACGCCTTGCGAAAGTCAACAAAGCAAATATATAGTGGTCGATTTATGTCAGTGCATTTTTCTATGATGAGTCGCATCTCAAAAAGTGCGTTAATTGTACCTTTTCTGTTGTTCACTTAACTCTTTTATGAGTCTTTGTTGCACTCTATTTGCTATTCCTTTGAGAATCACTTTGGACGGATGTGACACCATGGATAGGACTCTATGTTCATCACAGTTGGTTGTCCCTCTTTTTTGATAGGAATACACAGCGTGTCTTACAGAATTCTTCAGGCATTTGTCCTTGTTCATACATTAACTTAAATACCCTAATCAGCTTTCTTTCTGGCTCACCTTGGAGAGCCTTGAGATTCTCTGCCCTGATGTTGTCAACACCTGGAGCTTTGTTGTTAGGGAGCGATCTTCTGATATAGAATTCATTGTAATCCAATACGTCCATCGAGAACCTGTATGGCCTGAGGTCGACAGTTGGTTCTCTGGATGGACCTGGATTAACGACTGCTGTATGATGGTCATAGCAATCCATTTCATCTTCTAGCAATCCATTTCATCTTCTAGCAATCCATTTATAGCCTTGTTTCTGTGAGCTAGTGGTAAAGCTGGGCCAGGATTGCGGTGCTGGTCATCATATTCAAGGTACTCACGCCATCTCCTGCTGATTTCTTTTTCGTTTGTTAAAAGCTTTCCAGTCTTATTCATAATGACTGATGATTTTAACTTGTACGTTTTACCGTTCAAATGTTTAATCTTCATATACATTTCTCTAGAGCTATGTTGACGGTCCAATTCTTCTATATTACTACATTGTTCCTCAATCCACTTTTGTTTTTCTTCCCAACATTTCCTTTTAATAATCTTGTCCAGGCTCTTGTAGCGCTGTTTTTCCCGTTCCGTTTAATTGCCTTTTCCATGGACGTCTCTCGTCGATCAAATCAATTATTTCTTGTGTCACCCATGGCTTTTTTCGACCAACTTCCTTCATTGGACAGTTTTCATAGTAGCGCATTATATGACATTGCTCACATCTGCCCACGTAATTTCTTCTTCTGTTAAATGCCTTAACTGCCGATCTATTTTTTCATTATATTGCAGAATGACATCTCTGTTATGAATAAGTGTTGAATAGTCCCGTTTCTCGCTTTTCTGTCTTTTCTTTGTTCGTTTTAGTCACTTTCTTATCTTCATAAGAATTAGACGGTGATCAGATCCGCAATCCGCGCTTGGCATAACCTTTGCACTAAGAACAGCGTTGCGATATCGCCGACTAAAGAGGATAAAATCAATCTGGTTCTTATATAGGCCATTCGGAGCTACCCAAGTATGTCTAGCTGCCACTTTTTGTTCAAAAAATGTTTTAGCTATAACCAGATCAGTTTCTATACAAAATTCTATCAGTTTGTCTACTCTTTCGTTTCGCACCTCTAATTCCAAAAGGACCCATACATGCTGAGATTCGTTCATCTCCTATTTTTGCATTAAAATCATCGAGTATGCATAAGATTCTCCCTTTCAAACCTCCTAGGTCGTTGTGAATAACTGTCTTTATGTCTGCATAAACCTGCTCCACTTCGACATCTGCGTCCAGTGTCGGAAAGTATGTTTGAAAAAGTATTATGTCAGATGGCATTGACTTCAGCACTATACATATCACTCTATCTGATTTCCTAATAATCGTCTGAATGCTCGTCGCCATTTTGCTGTCAACAATGATTGCCGTGCCTCTTAATGATTGATCGCCTCCAGCGGTTAATACTTTGTATTTTTTCCCATTCGGTAAAACACTTTCGAATTCGCTATTGCCTCTCCACCTTGTCTCCGATATTCCTAGCACATTACCCTTCAGACGTTCCATTTCCCGTAGCCCATTTATAAGCTTTCCCGGTTTGTTCAATCCGCGAACATTCCAGGTTGCAATGTAAGTAATATTCCCCACAGTAGCATATTTTACACGTCCAGCTCTGTAGGACACCGGATCGCGCTGAGGGCTAGTCAGGTCGCCTGGCAGACTGTTAGAATTATGGCACATATATATATTACATTGGGGCTAGTACTGCACTAGGGCCACAAGAACCAGGTGCAGGGTTTGAAATCAGAGTATCTTTCTCCTAGATAATCTGCCTTCTCAGGCTAAGGAGCGTCATCAACCCCGGTCACCATCTTTACCAGCGGATCGTACTCCCTGTGACACAGCGCTGTCCTTGGATATATCTAGCATTTCGTTATTTAGCATGAAGGTACCACTCTTCATATCACTACACTCTGTTGGCGTTGTCGCTCGTGGTTCGCGACTGCTTATTCGTCAAGAATCTTGCTTATTTCGCAGCTAACCTACATATCTCTAGGTCATTCCACTATCCACCACCTGTGGACGCGCCCGGTCCCCTGAGCTCGGGTTCCCATAGACAGATCCCAAAGGGACGGGCAGATCTCAAAGGGACGGGATACATTTATACATTTATTAAAAAGAAATTAACCCCCCCCCCAGTAGGGTAAGGCAAGTAGCAGATCTTGCGGTCATCTGTTTTTATTCCCTTTATCTGCACTTTATCTCCCCAAGATTTTAAATCAAAAACTAGATTTTCTCGAATGTAATTAGTAGAAAATGTAAAAAGCTCGTATCTTCTTTCCTATCTCATCATTTCCGAACGTATGATACATCACATGCTATATGTTGGCATTGTTTTAAAGACCAAGTGACTGCCACCCCCGCAAATCCGACCCCAATGGAACAATTGGGCCTAAACTTCACATATTTTTTTTGTAGATTTTGCCTAGAGAAATCTGGATACTGAATTTCACGCCTTTATGTACCTAAATAGCACATAGATATGTTGTCCTCTCTGAATCCCACCCCCGTAATTCCGACCCCAGTGTACCAATCAAAACCAAACTAAATAGTGCAGATGGACGTGGCCATAGTAAGCTATATTCCGAATTTCAACCTTGTACCTCAAAAAGGTTAAATGGAGGAAGGATATGGATTAAGGATAAATCAAAAGAAAACAAAAGTTATGTGAGTAGGTGAGTTTGAAAATATGGAGGTGTATGTGAAAGACGAAAGACTGGAACAAGTGGAAAGTTTTAAATATCTCGGAACGGAAGTGGCAGAGAATTGGAGGACTTAAAAAGAAATACGAGCACTCATTGGTATGGCAAAAGAAGCGTATAGAAAGAAGAGCAAAATATTAAATAGTAAACTAGAGATAACACTACGGAAAAAGATAGTAAAATGTTTTGTATGGAGTGTACTTTTGTATGGCTGTGAAACGTGGACATGGTTGAAGAGAGACGGAAAGAATTGAAGCTTTTGAGATGTGGACCTGGAGGAAGATGTTGACTATCAAGTGGTGGGATAGGCTAAAAAATGAGGAAGTGTTGAGAAGAGTAGGGGAGGAGAGAAGCTTATTGACATCATTAATAAAAGAAAAAGAAATTGGATAGGACATGTATTGAGAAGAGACTGTTTGTTGAAGGATGTGATGGAGGGTATGGTAAAAGGCAAGACCAAAAGAGGAAGAAGGAGAATGAAGATGACTGACGTTCTAAAAGATGGAGGAGGTTACAGGGAATTGAAGAGAAGAGCAACGGAAAGAGAAAAACAGAGAAGGGGCAACTAGGACCTGCATAAAGCAGAAAACCTATGATGACCTCAAAAAATGTACAAATTATGAAGGGGACGGACTGATATTATAAAACCAGTAAGTAGCTCCATTCTTCCGCTACTTAATAATATAGATTATGAGCACTTGAGGAATCGCACGTCGACAAAGCGATTTCACGTGCGCGCGCCAATGTCAGTAATGCCATAGCGAGGCCAATGACAGACAGGCCAGGGCACTCAAAAGTCACATGATCATCGGGGTCCGGGCAACAATCCATCCTTCATTGTTTCCAACAAACGAAAAACTACCGTTTGTTAAAATCCAAGATGGAGACAGTGAAGGATGAATTGTTGGCCGGACCCTGATGATCATGTGACTTTTGGGTGCCCTGGTCTGTCTCTCGTTAGCCTCGTGCCACAGCCTACAACAATAAAAGAAAGCCTGTCCAATCAACACCTCCTAGAAAGAAAGTCTCACGACTGAAACGTCATATATCGTTACATCATCATAATTCGACCATAGTTGATCGTATTTCCACCAATAATAAGCCCTAAATTTGGTCGACATGCAGCGCCAATTTTCAATAGAGTTCCTGCCCTACCGGGAGCTAGAAACTTTAGCTTCATTTTAATAATGGAGCTCGATGACCATGAATATCTATAGACCGTGATCCAAACACATCACTCTTTGACTGCCTCTCCTAAACGGTTGGATTACTTGAAAAAACACGAAGAATAAAATATTTCTCAAATGTTGTGACAATCGCAAAATACCATTACAAATACGGTCCACTGCACATTGCACATTTCAAAGTTGACTTCCATATTCGAAAATGGAATACGCATAAAAACCTCTCACATAAAAGTACAATAAATCTTCCATTGAAAGTATTCTGTCAGATTTGTATTTTAGAAGTTGGCTATTGGTTCACTTTAGGTGAGACAATCTATACATGTATCGTATCGTGCGGTGCTCAGGTGTCAAAGGAAGACACAACAATGGATGCCTGGCAGACATTGTCGCGGAGTATAACCGGCGTGCTATTGTAGCTATTAACACTGGAACAGTACCGGGAATAGTGATGTTGTCGCGCAGTTGCCGCAGGGTGATGGTTCTGTCCGCTAGCGCTGTTTGCAGTAACCGTCTATCGGTACGAGCTGACGTCCTTCTCCGGGCCCCAGGCCTGGTCTTCTCACATGTGTACCTTCCTCTTGCCATTGCCTCCGACATCGGCCTACCATCCGTGCGTCCCGCGACACACGGACAACAATCCGTCTGGTTGACCATCCAGCCTCGGAGAGGCCAATAATACGACATCGTTCAAAGTCCGTTAATTGCGTGAACGGTTGTCGTTGTCGTCGTCGCGGCGTTGAGACGGTTCACGAGGCATTGCTTCCTCCCTGGATGGAATGTCTCGCACAGGCATCAACTGATGAGCCTATACAGGCACCCGGGTACCTGCATCAACCCAAATGGTCATGTCCCGTGAGCATGCATCTAATCGTTTACTAGTCAGAGGTAGACGAGTCCCCCCCTAAACATGGATAAGGTCGGATAACTCCTTGCTGGTGGGACAATTTGATTGCAAAGCAGTGCATTTAAAAAGTAGACGCCCTAATGTCAAGGTGTCGTGACACAATAAAAAATTTTTCCTTACAGAATGAATTGGAGCTACAACTGGAGTAGCTTGCAAATAATACTGGATTGGAGGACGCTTGCGCCGCGACTGTAGAAAGTGAGTCTTAGAGCATTTTTCTATCGTTTCAAAAATTTACTCGCTGATATTCGTCCTCGTGAATGCGAATGACCATGCTTAAACATTTAAGGATATGCTTATCTCAACTCCTGGCAAAGGATATGTTTACAAGTTGAAACCAATTATTATTATAAGATAGTTTATCGATATATCAAAAATTAAAATGTTTTACAGGAAACTTTATACCCGAGCTAGGACCAGAGACTCGATGTCGTGAGTATATTGATTGCATTTAAATTATTAATATAACATTTTTTTATATTTTAAATTTTTATCTTGTATATTTTAAAAAAGGATGCGGGGTTTCCAATCACCCTGGTGCAAAAATAGTCGGCGGAACTAAAGCGGAGGTGGGCGAATTCCCGTGGCAGGTAAGAAAAGTGTTTCTCTTTGCAATCAAAGGTTAGCCTTGAAATAAGGGACAAGTAATTCTTTACTTTTCCATATTTATTATAAGGGTAGGGCAACTATTGTAGGTGAGAGAAATAGAACCATATACGCATATATGTTAACCCATCTTGTTATAGGCTATTTCTTACAGCCAATTTTTTTTGGTGTGCCCAAATGAAAGGAGACTACGGTTATATGTAACGAATATTTTAATTACAGAATATTTCAAGTACAGAATATTTGACGTAGAGTTAATGTGTAACATGACAAAATTGCCTTTGATAATGATGCACTGATCTCAGAGCGTAAAAAGCGAATGATGGCTTCAGTGTTGGAACTTCTAGGTTTCACACGTATCCTTTTTCCACGGTGTTCTGTCAGTGATTTTTTAAGGGGCAGAAAATATAGGAGTTACCTGGCGAGATGTCCAGTCTGTACGGAGGATGTTTGAGGACTTCTCATCGAAATGCTTCCAACAAGTGGAGGGTTTTCTTGGCCACAAGTGGCTTAGCGTTGTCCTGGAGCAGCACTATCCATTTCAAGGTCTTCTCTCTGCGCGTTTTCGATGAACCATTTCAGAAACGTGTTGCAGTATCGTTCAGGGTTAACTGTTTCACTCCGTTCTAGCCAGTCGAGGAGTATGGGTCCTTCTTCGTCGAAAAAGAAATTCAGCATCACTTTTCCGGCCTTTATGGCAGAGTGAGCTGTTTTGGGACGTGGGGAGCCGGGATGACGGGACTACTATCGGACAAGCATATTTACCAACTTCGACTGTGAAGGTCTCCTTTTCATTTGGGCACACCATATATATATTTCTTAAAGCTTGAATGCGAATTTCAAAGAAGGATTTACTAGATAATTAAATCGTCAACAGTCTACATTATACAAGATAAGTGTAGTAGGCTGAATAAACAAGGCTAAGTTTCCTTCTATTTAAGTGCAATAAAATGAGGAATCTGTCACGTATTTTGGTTCTCCTGATTTTCTAATATGTTTCATGCACTTATGAATAATCCTGTAATATACGAATATAAAAATAATGTATACATAGAATGCAATACTGTACAATACACGATATACAATATTTCAGCCCTCCACAGAAAGTCACTTAAACCAAAATTCCCAAGGATTTAATACGTCAAACCCAAAAAATAATACTATGGTGCCCCCAACAACTAAGGAACTGACGAAATGATGCTGGAAACTAAACCTTGTTTTATCAATATTAATACAAAATTACAATTTCGTTACCATAATAGGGTGAAAGGGAATAACATAAAAAATTAAATAACCATAATTCATACACTCAAATTAGGTGAATACTTGACTTCTACTAACAATAGTGAAAGAATTTTAGTGTAGATATCACGACTTTAATTAGGGTAATTAAAGGATTAGTCTAATGACTTAACCAGCTGTGTGTAGAGAAAGGAGGAATGAAACGGTTGAAGTAAATAAATCATTCGATTTAATTCATTAACTTGAAAATTAACACTTATTAAATGCATTTTTCAATTTAATACAGTCTAAAGATAGAGTTCATTAACAGCTCATGGATCTGGGTCCTCAATCGGGGTCCGGTAGTCGAAATCGGGAGGTGTGCCTCAAATGCTCACTTGCTGATGCCAACTATATCGTTGGGGTTCCGTAGATTCCGTCACCGCTACAAAGGGAGGCGGCGATCCTATTGGGTTCCAAGGAGCGTGGCCAAGCACTATCAAAAAATAATTAAAAGTAAAGATTAGCTTAATCAGCTAACTAGGCGAATGGGAAAGGCATAAGAAAAACTGTATATTCTTAAAGAAGATAGTCCAGACTAGACGAAAGAGGAATTAAACTGTCCACTTATCAATTCATCATTATCAAATCTTAACTAATGTAATCTATCTAAATAGTCTTATCAGAATACCCCGTAACGGCGACGCAATAGCCGAGCGCGGCTCACGGCTCACGGCTAGAGATCTCTGCCCGGCACGCGCTCGCGAAGCAGTCGTCGTCCGCTTGCGAGTTGGCTGGGTCGCTCAGTGTGGCTAAGTTGTTGTCCTCTGAAGTACTGCAGGGGAGGAACGTTGTGTCCAGTGGCGGGGCCTTCTCCTCTTTAATATTGGCAGACACGTATCGGATAGCGCCTCTCGCTCAGTTCCTTCTGCACGGGCATCGGTCACAGTCTCGCTGGCGGGCAGGCTGCCGGCATGGCTGTCTTTCCCGTCGTCAGTCGCTGAATCGTCCGAAGCCGATGAATTGGAGTCCGTCACCGCCCTAGGAACCTTTTCCAGCTGCTCCGAACTGTCTCGTATGCTCCACCCTTCTTCTCCCTCTCGCTGTACCTCTTCTTTAGGGTTTTTCGCGGTCAATGGCTGGGCATCTATCAACAAGAGCGGCGAGAAATTCCAGTCGTCACGGGCATGCCGCTTTAGCGAGGTTGCTCTCCTGTATTCATCATGGTGCTGAGCTGAATTATAAAAAGTTCTTTCACGATAATTTATATCAAAGTCACTTGCCTGAGCATAGAGCAAACCACGGCAACTTCGGTTCTTCCGTGAAAGCTTCTCTACGGGCTGCCTGGTCGAAGAACCGGTCTCATATCCAGTTACGTGGCGGACCTCTCTTTTACGTCGGCGGAAACCTCTTCTTCTCCGCAGGCGGGTATTCCCTCTCATACGGGAATTCTTCGGTCCATCAGCATTCTGAATTCTCCTCTCATGTCTCGGTCCTTCGCATGCTCGTTCATTCTTAAATTTTTCCTCGGAGCACGAATCGTTCCAACCATTCACTCTCTTTTCTTGTCTTCCTATCTCCCCTTTTCTTCCAATCACCTGTCCTTTCGCAATTTTTCTCTCACAACAACGCTCCGATTTCTCTCTCTTCGCCTCTTTGGCTCTTCCATTGTCATTTCTAGGGGGCTGGCAGCTATTTATCCTATTCCTTCCACGCATTCTTCTTTTGCTGTCTTTCGCTTCTATTTTCGCTTTTCGTGTTTGATCGCCGGATTTATTTATAGATGTTTCTTTGCTAATTTGGCGATCTGACACCATCCCCGCCGTAAATACGCGACGAGAATCACCATTCTTCGTTTGCGTCCTTTTCCTATATCGCTCTCGAGTGATATTTCTACTGAAATTTTCTTCTAATTCTTTCTTATTACACTTTTGTCGGTCACCTCCATGATGTCTTTCTTTATTGTATTCTCTTATATGCCTTCTTCCTTGCTTACCTCTGCTTCGAGCTCCTATCGTTCCAACATTTTTTTGCTGCTGTCGAGCTTCGCTCATAATTTGGGTTCTTTGACTTCGATCACCCCCGTAGTTTTCCCGCAAGGGTCTGTAATACGCGTTCGTATCTCTTCCGCTGTTTCTAAAATACCATGTATTTTCTCTCTCTCTCTCTCTCTCTCTCTCTCTCTCTCTCTCTCTCTCTCTAAACCTTTTCCTTAGCTTTGGGGCAATGGTGATATTTTTCATGCTCCTTATATTCAAACACCTTCCTCCCTGGATCGGTCGTATTTAGTCTCTTTTTACTCCGTTGGCTGTTGTCTAACATTTTCCTTTCCTCTTTAGGTTTTAACCTCGCCAACTATTTTTTTTTATTTTTATGCCTCTTCTTTATCACGTCCTGTGCCTTTCCCCAATTCTTATCTAACGAATCCTCTTCTTCTATGACTTCAATACAATTTATTGTGTAGTTATTTCCTTCTGGGTTTCTAACGCAACGTTTTCGTTCTTCCGATCATTCGGCCTTTTTCCTCCTTCTCCATTCCACTACTATTTCCGACCAAAATCTCTACTATCCTGTTCAACTCTTCAATCCTTGCTACAATGTGACTACTTTTTGATTTAGGGTATAAACAAGCTCCTTCTGCTCTTCTAACGTCTCCGTTAACTTATTTATTACTTCGCAATCTACTTCAACTATTTTCCCCTGCTCTCGGGGATCCTTCTTCTGCTGCCAGTTCTGAAACTTGTAAACATTTCTAGATAAAGCTGTTATCGACGAAAATGTTACGAACCCTTCTCTATCCTCTTGATAAGTAGAGTTATGTATTTTATTGACATTCCCGTTTATTAGTTCCTGCAATGTCCTCGTCCTTAATACACTTAACTTCCCTAAGTCCGGATCAAGCTCCACCATTTCCATTTCCTGTGGGCACCCGATTTCCCGAGAATTTTCGGCATTTTTATCTTCACAAATTCTTAACCTATACATTTCTTTTCTTTCTTTTTGACGCACGCCAGCATACCGCCTTCTTTTTCTGATGCATAGGTATTCTTCCACTGGTTTCTCAACTCCTTCCCTATTCCAACTAATCTTCTCTTGGATTTCCATAACTCGACTGTCTTCTAATACCCGCTTAGGGTTCTCCATTATTCTTATATCGTCAACTTCTTTAGACTTTAATTTTACCCTTCTTATTTTAGTGATTCGATCCTTCTTCAATTCGTTTTTCAACTGAGGACTGAATCTACCTTGATATTCTGCGGCGTCAATATCGCCACTACTTTTTTGATTACTCGGAATGTTATTTACTAATTCTGCTAAACTCCTACACACAGTTTCTTCATCAATCAGATTCATGGCTTGTGCTACCGATAATGCTAGTGACTGCTGAATTAGAGGCCTTATTCCCGTTTCTTTAATAATTTTCTTAAAATTATCAATTAACTTTTTCTTATTAACAATTTCATTTTCTATCGATGAATTATCTATTACGGGACTTTCTTCTATATTATTCTTAACTTCCTCCGTCTCCGTAAAATCATTTGGAGCGGTCTTTTTCTTACTTTTTCGTTTTCTTTGTCCTTTTACCGATGGGCTTATATTTGGCTCTCGTGCTAGCCCTTCAATTTCTAGTAAAATTTTGTCTTTATTTACCCCACCTAGCTTCTTGCCTCCCTTAACTAACCCGTTTTCCTCGATATCCTCCTCTTGCATACCAATAGCGTTATTTATGTTAGTTCATGCTCATTTCATCGCCATTTCCAAGTTATTAAATATTTGCTGTCTTAACTTAATTTGCAATTTTGCGGAAAACAAATTAATGTAAGTTTCTACCCTCTCCTCTTCTTTTAGGTCTCTGATCGAGTTTATTAATCTTCTGAACACTATTATGGTCTTTTATTGGCTTTATACTATTCTCATTGTAATGCTGCTCCTTAAGCCAGTCTTTTAACTCTTGCCCCATAATTATAATTTTACTTTCTATCTCACCAACCACTGTCGACTTCAGATTCCTCTCCGAATCCAATTCTTTATTCAGCAGCTCACCCTCTTCTCTCCTCCGAGAACAATCCTGAGGCGGCTCCTGTGCATGCAATAAAAACAGATGTCAATAAACACAATAATGAATACTAGCAAAGTTCGTGGAAGCGACTATTATTATTTTTTTTTCTGTGTCCGTGGCGTTCCACTGCTTGTCTACCAAGCACCTCCCCCTCTCTATCACGACTATAATTAGGGTAATTAAAGGATTAGTCTAATGTCTTAACCAGCTGCTGTCGTGTATAGAGAAAGGAGGAGGAATGAAACGGTTGAAGTAAATTAATCATTCGATTTAATTCATTAACTTGAAAATTAACACTTATTAAATGCACTTTTCAATTTAATACAGTCTAAAGATAGAGTTCATTAACAGCTCATGGATCTGGGTCCTCAATCGGGGTACGGTAGTCGAAATCGGGAGGTGTGCCTCAATGCTCACTTGTTGATGCCAACTATATTGTTGGGGTACCGTAGATTCCGTCACCGCTACAAAGGGAGGCGGCGACCCTATTGGGTTCCAAGGAGCGTGGCCCAACACTATCAATAAATAATTAAAAGTAAAGATTAGCTTAATTAGCTAACTAGGCGAATGGGAAGGGCATAAGAAAAACTCTATATTCTTAAAGAAGATAATCCAGACTAGACGAAAGAGAAATTAAACTGCCCACTTATCAATTCATTTATGTTTATCTTAACTATTGTAATCTATCAAAATAGTCTTATCAGAATACCCCGTAACGGCGACGCAATAGCCGAGCGCGGCTTGTGGCTAGAGATCTCTGCCCAGCACGCACTCGCGAAGCAGTCGTCGTCTGCTGGCGGGTTGGCTGGGGCGCTCAGTGTGGCTAAGTTGTCGTCCTCCGAAGTACTGCAGGGGAGGAATGTGGTGTCCAGTGGTGGGGCCTTCTCCTCTTCAATATTGGCCGGACACGTATCGGATAGCGTCTCTCGCTCAGTTCCTTCTCCACGGGCATCGGTCGCAGTCTCGCTGGCGGGCGGGCTGCCGGCGTGGCCATCTTTCCCGTCGTCAGTCGCTGAATCATCCGAAGGCGATGAATTGGAGTCCATCACCGCCGTAGAAACCTTTTCGAGCTGCTCCGAATTATCTCATACTCTCCACCCTTCTTCTCCCTCTCGCTGTACCTCTTCTTTCGGGTTTTTCGCGGTCAATGGCTGGGCGTCTATCAACAAGAGTGGCGAGAAATTCCAGTCGTCACGGGCATGACGCTTTAGCGAGGCTTTTCACCTGTATTCATCATGATGCTGAGCTGAATTATAAAAAGTTCTTTCACGATAATTTATATTAAAGTCACTTGCCTGAGCATGGGGCAAACCACGGCACCTTCGGTCCTTCCGTGCGGGCTTCTTTACGGGCTGCCTGGTCGAAGAACTGGTCTCATATCCAGTTACGTGGTGGACCTCTCTTTTACGTCGGTGGAAATCTCTTCTTCTCCGCGGGCGGGTATTCCCTCTCATGTGGGAATTCTTCGGTCCATCAGCATTCTGTATTCTCCTCTCATGTCTCGGTCCTTCGCATGCTCGTTCTTTCTTACATTTTTTCTCAGAGCACGAATCGTTCCTACCATTCGCTTCGGAATCCAAACCTCTCTGACTTTTTCTTCCTACCTCACCTTTTCTTCCAATCACCTGTCCTTTCGCAATTTTTTTCCCACAACAACGATCCGATTTCTCTCTCTTCGCCTCTTTGGCTCTTCCATTGTCATTTCTAGGGGGTGTGCAGCTATTTATCCTATTCCTCCCACGCTTTCTTCTTTTGCTTTCTTTCGCTTCTATTTTCGCTTTTCGTGTTTGATCGCCAGATTTATTTATAGATGTTTCTTTGCTAATTCGGCGATCTGACAGTAGATAAACTAAATCATGAGAGAAACTACCGACTTTAGAGAAAAAAATATTTCATGATTCGGGAATAGCATTTACATATAATGGGAGTGGATAATTTTTGGAATTTTGAAAAAATGAATTAGACTTGCAAAAAATAACAATTTATTCAAACCTAAAATTCAAGATTTAGGTTAAGTGAGAAGAGAAGAAAAGATTCCTGCTTTCATACCGCTAGTTGCTGAGCAAGTGTCGTTTGTTAATAATAACTGTCACAACTAGAAATGGCTACACAGTGGAAATATGCTTAAAACTAAATGAGTTAAGGAAAGGACACAGTCTTATACTTACAAATGACTTCTTATTCTTGGAATAAGAGATAAAAAGCTAAGGGTAACACGAGGGAAACGGGGCTGCGTAGACCCATAAATAAAATTTAAAGAAAAATAAAATTAAGACAAACAAAATCTGTTAGACAAAAGTTTCTGTCTCAGAAAATATGATACTCAAAGGTTAGCGTGATAATAACTCAAATTATATAATAATTTTTCTGAATATATCAATTTAAGCAATAATGGCAATAAGAGAACAATGAATTAAGTTCATTCAGAAAATTCAAACTCCAGATAAGTTTCTTGGACACTCTCATATTTGGTCCACATTAGTTGTTGAAGATAACTTAGTGGATATCAACGTAGATTCTACTGTGCATATGGTTTACGATTCTCGTAAAACTGTAGCAGCCACCTTACCGAAAATGGTGACGCGTAGCATTAAAGGCTACGCTGCGGTCAGCAACTGAAAGAATAAACGAGACAGTCGATAAGTAAGGTTTCTCCACAAAAACGACAATCAGAAAGAATCTTTAACAATAACTACCAAAAAAAGGTATCGCGGCATGGTGGGAAATATAATTTCAGTTTCTTGAAAACTTAAGTAGAGAGAATTGTGAGCTTACCTTATATCGCAGCCTAGGTAGCCAACGCCTTCCACAGCGAAGGCTTGTAGTCTCCACGGGGCAATGAGAAGAAGATTGCTGAATATCTCTCCGGCTTGGTAATGTCTGTTCTCCTCTTAGAATTCTTGGGCATAACTCGGCAGTCCTTAGATTATGGATAGAGCACGACTGAGCGATGGGGTGAATTTTTCTTTACTGTTTTTCGGTGAAGATTCTACGGCGTATCTGGTTCGCTGAAGCACCACGCCTGTTTCACGGTCGTGAATTCCCACTTGGAATTGCCGGGGGTCCAAGGAAGGCAGGCTCTTATTCTCTTCAAGCTGCTGTTTATCAGTCCAAGTCGTCAACACACACATATTCTGTTGCTGTCCACCAGTTTTATTGATGTCGGCTTCAGACGTGACCGTTGCAGAGTTTCTTACTCTGGAATAAGCTGAATACATGAAATATTGTTGAGACGGAAAATTAGACGCACATAGCTGCTCTCCTGCGCCATTAGCTATCAGTTCACAACTCGCTGCATGGGAAGGTGACGAACGTTTTCCTTGAGCACGTCTTGGCTTGCCTGCTTTCTCGTTATAGCGAGCGAACTTTAATTTATCGACCTATTAATTCTATCTATACAAATTATCGAAATAAGACAGAACTGGAGCGGGACACTGTGGACGAACTTCAATAAAGATAACAGGAAACCACTGATCCACATAAAACTTTTAAAAGTTTTATGTGGATCAGTGGTTTCCTGTTATCTTTATTCATCGAAATAATTATTTTTCGGTCCATGATGACTTACCTATGGGCACAACTACCCAAAACTCTATATGGTGGCCGATCCAATACATCACCACAAGAATTATTACTATACATCGATCGAAACCATTGATAAAAATCAGATCTATGTTATAGTTAGTGTAGATATTACAAAAACCTTTAACACAGTTTCTCCAAGGCAATTATTTGAAGAACCCGAAGCACATGGTATTTTCGGTAGAATTTTATTATTAATCTGTGATCTACCTACGAATCGCATGAATAGCATTACATGCAACCAGCACACCTTCAACCGTCCATCAACGCGATGAATACCCCAGAGCTCGGCTATAAGTAGTATCCTATTTGCTATAATATTGGTGTCACATGGTTCCAAG
The DNA here is from genome assembly GCA_023313115.1 of Rhysida immarginata. Classification (NCBI taxonomy): domain Eukaryota; kingdom Metazoa; phylum Arthropoda; class Chilopoda; order Scolopendromorpha; family Scolopendridae; genus Rhysida; species Rhysida immarginata. Next base: position 18,281 of record JAHWFO010096242.1, on the reverse strand, counting down.
ACGAAAGAATTTTGGAACAGAGGTTACGCCATCGCCAGTGATCGTCATCGAAGAAGAACGACGAAGAGGATGAAGTTTGATGACGATAAAATCGTGGAACGACAGGTGACACGGGGCAGAAGAGCGAGAATTCCGGGTACGGATGGAAAAGAAAGAAGGAGCGACAGCAGCTCATCGAGGCGAATGAGAAGAAGTTAGGGCGGCGACTTTGAACAAACATGGCATCGTCGAGCCCGTAAAAGGAATTATCCGACGGGGAAGAAAGAAGGTAACTTCTGAACACGGAGAGATTCAACACTCCCGAGCACAAGAAGGTTTCTTGCTTGTCAATTAAGACGAGAGAGACAAATTCCTTGAGCTACGTCGGTCACGCAAAAAGGCCGGTTACGTTCCGAGAAAATTTGATGTTGAAAAGCGCTTACAGGATAAGGTTGTATTTTTCCTTTTGTAATTTTGTTGTGGTCAAAGAGTCTTTTATTTATTTTATTCCATTACTTTTATCCACATTTCTTTCCCTTTTCATTTTTTCTGGTGTTTGTAATAATTTGTTTCAACTCCCGAAAAGTTTCTTATGTATGGCTACTCAGGCTTCTTTAGGGAATAGTGATTGTAATCGATTTTTTAGGTTAAACTACAGAATTAAGTCACTTAAAGCTGACATTTGTTTCCTTAATTGCTGTAAAGCACAGAAAGTTTTCCCCAGTTTTATTAATAGCATTGGCTTTAAAAATTCCAAAGACCCCCATTTATGTTCTATTCTCCCTATGGTCAAAATTGAAAGGCTGTGTATGGAAATAGGTTTCCTTAATTATAAGTTAGCCATCACCCAGGCCCAGGCTTATTCTCTTCATTTAAAATTAAGCAATGGTATGAAGAAAAAGGACTGGGACAAGTTTTTGTTGAAGATGAATTGGGTCAATCAACGCAAAATTGAGCAAAAAAGCCAAAAATTATCAGATAAATTTAAGCTTATTCTCAAAAATCAAACTCCGCCCACTCACAAAAAGTCTGTTCTCTCTAAGTTATCAGAGACCAATGTTTAAAAGTTCTCTCTAACAATTACGAAAATTATATTACTTCTACTGGTGATAAAAAATATTCTAATATTGTCAAGTCCCTTAAGAACAAGGATTGCTTTTATTTAAAAAGCGATAAGGGGAATAGTACCGTCATTTTAGAAAAAGAAGAATATTTTAGAAGGGTTGATAATATCATAGCTGAAGGCCCCTTTGAATCTTTAACAAAAGATCCTCTCCCCAGTCTTATTACGGACACTAAAAAAACTATCAAAAGTTGCCCCAACACTATCCCGGACAACTTGTCATCATCTTTAATCAACCGCAATCCTACTTTACCCAGACTGTACGCCCTGCCAAAAATTCACAAACCGGGTGAGAAAATGAGACCCATAGTCTCCAACATTGGTTCACCTTTATACCCGCTTTCAAAATTTCTTGCAAACTTCCTCAAGACCCTTAGGGTTTCAGAATTTGATAGTTCCATTAAGAACAGCGTGGAACTAACTAATAAACTTAACAATAGGATAGTCAGGCCCGGGGAAATTCTAGTGTCTTTTGATGTGGTTTCGCTCTTTCCTAGCGTCCCCATCCCCGAGACTCTTGAATTTCTAAAAGAGATTTTGATCAAGAATAATGTTCCAGAAATTAAGAGGAAGGAATATCTTAGCTTAATCGAATTGTGTGTTAACAATAATATTTTTTTGTATAAAGAAAAATTTTACAAAATGAATAATGGGACTCCTATGGGGTCCTGTCTTAGCCCAATTCTTGCGGACATTTTCTTAAAGTCCTTCGAAAGCATCCTCAAGAATTCGAGCCATTATTTTCCCGAAGTCTGGTATCGTTACGTGGATGACGTTTTTGCCATATTCGATACCAGGGCTTGCAGTATTGATAAGTTTGTCGAGTATATTAATAATTTCTTCCCCACTGTTCAATTCACCTACGAAATTGAAGTTGATGGTAAGCTACCTTTTCTGGATACTTTAGTTTTGCGGAATCAAGGTTTTCTATCCTTCGACGTTTACCGAAAACCTTCGAACAAATTGAATTTCATCCCGTCTGACTCTAGCCACCCATGGAGTCAGAAGATTTCCGCGTTTACGTCAATGATAGACCGCGCCTTAAATCTTCCCTTAAGTAATACAGCCTTCAAGAAAGAAATCTCCATAATTGAGAAAATTGCCACGGGGAATGGCTATGATCCCATTACTGTGACAAACCTTCTTAAGAAAAGAAAATTTATTAAATTTATCAGGGACATTACTACATTTTCAAAAACTAAAGATAATCATATGACTATCTCCTTATCATATAATCAACAGCTTGTCAAAGGTCTCAAGACACTTTTCAAAGCTCATAATATTTCCCTTTGTTTCAGCAACCCAAATCAAGCAAGGTTTCTATTGGGCAACCCCAAAGACAAGGTTCCCCCTCTCCAAAAGTCAGGAATTTATGAAGTCAAATGCCCTCAATGCCCGAAGGACAGACTTCTCGCAGCATTTTGACCCGGTTTAAAGAGCATCTGAACCATAGGAAGTTTGGAAGAAGCCATCTCTCCGCCATCGCCAAGCACTCACTGGACACAGGACACGGCATTTCCTTCGAACATGTTCACCTTTTAAAATCAATAAATAAGAACCGATTCCTGGATGCCTTTGAGAGTATGGCGATTCAATCCACCAACAGCAATAAGTTACTTAATTCGGACAAAGGGCCAATCAGCGACTCTCAGCTAATTCAATGGTGGGTCAACCTAACCAATCATTGAATCTTTTGTTGAAGTGCGTCTGTTCCGTTTTTTACTATTGGCCGCTTTTCTCTATAAATACCCGCTCTGTTTATGTTATATTCAGTAAGATTCCCTTGATGGGGTTCTTCAGTAAGATTCCCTTGATGGGGTTTATGTTATATTCAGTAAGAACGGGTTCCCTGCCGATTTGATCTTGATGGTGAAATCCTTTCTTGACGGCAGATCCTATCAAGCCAAGGTTGGAGAAAATCTTTCCACACCCCGTGTTGTAAAGGCCGGTGTCCCTCAGGGTTCTGTCCTCGGGCCTATGCTATTTAATTACTTTGTACATGATTTTCCAAAACCCGATAATTGTAATCTGTATTTTTATGCGGATGACACTGCCATTATGACATGGGCACACCAGCCGGCTCACGTTATCACTCGGCTGCAGTGCGCCTTGAAGCAGTTCGAAGACTGGTTTAACTGCTGGAAGTTGAACCTTAACGTCGGAAAGTGCAAGGCTTTGTATCTCAATAGGAAGCTCAAGCATCCCCCAGATTCTCTTGTTCTGTTTAATAAGAAACTGGACTGGGTGGACAACTACAAGTACCTGGGAGTTATCATTGACTCAAGACTCTCATGGAACCAGCATATGTCCTATGCTCTGAACAAAGCGAAGAGGGCTAAGTACAGTATCATAGCTCTTATGGGTCGCAACAGCACCCTCAGCATTGACAACAAGCTACTTCTGTACAAATCGATTATCCGGACCATACTCCTCTATGGCATGCCTGCGTGGGCGACTATCTGTAAAAGCAGATGGAGTGAACTACAGTCATTCCAGAATGTTACCCTGAGGACCATTGCCCAGCTGGACAGAAGGACGGTGAAAAACCAATCCATCCACCTCGATTTAAACATGGCCCATATCGGTAAGTTTATACAGGATCTCCTTTTGATTATGATACAGAAGATGAAGACTCACGACAATAAGCTTGTGAAAGGGATACTGGAGAACTCAATGAATATGAACTGGCATACGAAGTATCGTAAACCGAGGCACGTTCTTGACATCAATTTTGAAGATATTAGCATCGTCTCTTTCCCAGACTACTGGAAGATGTGATAATCTTATTTCTCCTTGTATTTTTTTTTTATTTCGTTTGTTTTTTTTGTTTCTGACAATCGTCAATCTTACTTTCTTTTTTGTATAATATGGAAGACCGCTTGGGTTGGTTAGGCTTCTTGACTACCTCAGTGTATTTCATTTGGAGTTTATTCTGGTTAGATGAGCTTTGTGAAAGCGCTGCTTTCGTCCCATCCTAACGAATGTACACTTCACTGTTCGATTGTCGATTGTCGATGATATATTCAGTATCTTTGGGTTTTTCTCCTGGTTACTCCCTGTTTTTACCTGCTGAATGATGAGAGCTTCGCCCTCGAAAAGCGCTTACAGGATAAGGTTGTATTTTTCCTTTTGTAAGTTTGTTGTGGTCAAAGAGTCTTTTATTTATTTTATTCCAAAGGAAAACAAACTCTTTAGTACAGATAAACAAACATATACGACTATTCAATGTATATCAATGAAAGTTGCTAAAATATTTTCAATAAAGTAACAGTTAAATACAGTATTGGAGATATGCTCCAGTATTATGTAAATATATGAAGAGTGAAAAACCAAGAGAAAAAATCCCGCGATCTGGTACTGACCCATCATCCGCCTTGCCGCCTCTAGCAACTGGACCGCTGCGAAAACACAGGTATTACTTTATTATGAGTACTTTAATTAACTTTCTGATATTTAGGAAGGAGGAATTCATTACCACCGAGCTTCAACTTAACTTCTTACTTAGTAACTTGGAATTAGGGTTGGTGTACCAATGTCCACGTTGGCTCAACTGGTAGAGGCGGCGAAATGGATGATTGTGTTCCTGAATTATCCAGGTCGCGGAGTTCTTCCTTTCATCTTTAATCCTTAGCTAGTATATTAAGAGAATTTTTCTGTTTCATAGGTAGCTATTACGACTTATGATCTCCTGCCCTTTTGTGGAGGATCATTGATCAACGATCGCTACATTTTAACTGCAGCCCATTGTTTTCAAGAAAATGCGTAATTATACTTGCCTAAATATTGTTTAATACGATAAGAACTATAGATTCTAAAGTATGAACCTCGGATTTATAAAACATATGATATTAATGGTGAATTTACCTAGAAATTAGTTTTTATGTTTAGCATAAGCATTTAAAGCATTCGAAAATTTCTTCCATTACAGTACACCCGCTAGACACGAGTCCTGCATGGTGTTTTTATAGTTTTGATCTTGTCTAAGCATGTTTGTATGTTAAAACAAAAGACGGCCCTTTCAACAAAACATATACAATTGTTCGATTACTAATACATTATTTTAAAGTTAGGTAGATGTACCAGTAGTTGATAGTGTACCTGTAATTGACAATTCATGATTTAAAGGCTTTTAATAAAGTAACAAGGCAAGAAAAGGCACCGGTGTTGCCACCTCGTATTAAACAATGTATTAAGCTTCCTAGAATAGCAAAAAACTAGGAACCTTGCTCCCTATTATGGCCACAAACAATCGAAAAAAACCTTGCAATGAACCACTATGCGAGGATTCGAATACTTGAATTTATTTCATGAATGTTAAGCAATATTTGTTATTAATTTTACGTGAACATTTTTGTGTGACTAGTGGACAATACTTCTAGTAGTAACAGAAATTCAGATGACCAATGTGTTAACGTATTTTAATCCACCATCAACTACTAGAACCCAAATATGTAGTGTCACTAGTAATTGACATAACCTGTCAATTATTGATAATTTCTGTGTTTAAAAAAACGAACAAAAATATACTAATGTGATATAGAATGTAGGGTAATAATAAAGGAAACATCATGGTTTTCAGTGTAAATTCTTTATTTCCATTAATTGACCTAGCTGTGTCGAATATAGGAACTTAACTGTCAATTTCTAGATCACCCACTTTGACATAAATCTTTTAGGCCCTATTCGCCGATTCGTTTTGTTGGTCCTGAATCTTGTCACAGAGACGATCAACAGATAGCCCAGGACAAGTTATCTTCCAAGAAGAAACTACTGGTATTCTGTTTACTATGATAAGAAGTAGCATAGGATGAACTGGATTAATTTTGGAAATAGGAGAACAATCGTCAAAAATCAAGTTTTTCTACGAACAATTTGTTGGCCAAGGTCTGATGATAATGCGCTACTGGAAAACACCTTCATTTTCTATGATCCTTCCACTCTACATGGGGGTGGACTGATATTATTTATTATTTCAGAGGCAAAAAAAAAAGATAAATGATCTATATGAGCAACTTAAATTTTAAAAAGCACAATTTTAATAAATGTTAAATACTTTACACATTCTTAAAATGTTTGATTTCATCAGCTACTCTTGAATGTTGTCAATTTTTTTGTAAAAATTTATAATAAAAATGTGTAATTAAAATATTGCCAATTACTAGTGAAACTGCCTGTCAACTTCTGGTACATTAACTGTCAACTACTGGTGATTCATGCATTAGGTAAGAAAAAATTTAATAACTTAATAGCTTTTAAAGATTTAATAATTGTTTAGAGATTGGCACATTCTGCATTATATATTCAATTTAATGGTATAACTAGAAAAGTTTCAAAATGCAATTTGATTTACGTACACAGTTTCGTTTCAAAGTAATGTCTTAAACTGTCAATTACTGGTACATCTACCCTAACTTACTTTTCAAACACGCTTATCCATTAGGGTGACGGGGGCAGCAGCCCTGTAGATGATCTCCAGCGATCGCGATCTCCCGCCATCAGGCGCATGTCCTTTATGGAAATACCCAAGCGACTCCAACCCAAATTCTCCATGTAGTCTAGCCACCTGGTTCTAGGCCGACCCCTTGGTCTCTTACCCATTGGCTTGGAAAATAACTATTGCCTACGAAGACCTGTTTGCGGCATTCATATCACGTAGCCATACGAGCGCACCTGAGATTTCTCAATGCGAAGAAGTAGCGGCTCAACACTTAAAGAACCCCTTATTGTGCTGCTGTGCACTCTATCAAGTAGGGTAACACCTGCCACACTTTTCAGAAGTCTCATTTCGGCCGCTTGTACCCGCGATCCCACTCTTTAGGTCATTACCCAAGATTCATGACCATAAATGAAATTCGGGACAAAGATAGATTTGAAAACAAGAGAAATTTGCTTTGTTTCCCAGCACACGTTTCGTTACCACGGATCACAACAGTTCACGTCTAACATAGCTTGCTGCACTGATCTGAGCATCCAATTCTTTATCCTGCCATCCATCACTCGTGAATGCAATACCGAGATACTTAAACTTCTTCACCTGTCTCAATGGCGCTTCCCTAACATGGAGAGTGCACTAAACAGGCTGTCTTGAAAGGACCAGAACCTCAGTCTTAGCCACACCGATCTTCATCCCAGCCTCTTCACATTGCCTGCAAACCGGTCTAATGCATGCTAAAGGTTGGTGGATAAGGTCGACAGCAAAGAGCAACCTCTCCTCCAAGCAGTCGCCCACACAAATACGCTCATCGCCTCGGCTGCCCCTGTATATCCAGTCCATAAAGATAATGAACAAGAGGGGCGACAGTATGCACCCTTGGAGGAGTCCAACACCCACAGTGAATGGTCTTCACTAAATGCCATTTATCCGGACATACATCTCAGAGCTTTCGTACAGAGGCATGATAACAACCAGGAATTTCCCATCCACTCCATACTCTTGCAACACTTGCCAGAGCTTCTCCTGAGAAACTCTGTCATATGCTTTTTCGAGGTCCACAAAGCAAGCATAGACATCTTTTGCATACTCCCAGGATTTCTCAAAGATTTGCCCTTGACAGTTTGGAGTCGACTATTTACCGACTTCTCTTCTACAGACACTTAGCGTACACTTTTCCAGGAATGCTGAACAAAGAGATGCCTCAATAGTTGTTGCAATCTCTCTGATCTCCCCTTTTTAGCACATTTTCTATATATAGAAATGTGCTTATGTGATCGGTTTGTCCAGCTGTCCGTCCGTCCGTCCGTCTGTCTGTATACAATCCCACAATTCATTGCGTTGCAATAGAAAGATTGCATGTATTGAATTGCTGGAAGACACGAATTTCCTTGCATTCGGGAAAACGCGTGTTAAGAACATATATGGGTTCGGCTCTGCGCATGCTCTAAGAGTTAATGAGATGGTGCGCGTGCAGGATGCTCGTGTTTGACGATTATTGAAAGGGCAGTTCGGTCTCTAAATCAAGAGAATTTTTTTATTCCTAGGGAGCTTAGCATTTATTACGATAACTTGAAAACGAATTAACTTTTTCAAAGTCTGTTTTCACCAATCCATAAATATGGGACAGAGCACGAACAAGTACGAACGTGAGATAGCCGGAATATGTACGTACTATATTGGCACGTGGTTTAATGGTACCATTATGATACCCCCCTTAAAAACTTCCTATAACCAGATATGGCATGTAATGTATCAAAGAAATCGTCACAACATATCATGAACGAATATATAAGAGTAACTAGTGATAGCAGGTATTGGTCTAATGGCACGTGTACGTGCAAGGATGTCTCATGAATGAATATAACGCGTAAATAATGTTGGTGTGAAATGTTTAGTAGTACGTGTTTTAATGGTATCGTTGGAACTTTCAATGCTAAGATGTTATATATGGAACAACTCGTAACAACATGTAATGAGTGAATATAACGAGTAAACAATGATAATGGTTATTGGTTTAGTAGCGCGTGCTCTAATGGTGCCATATGGTACTGTTGGAACTTTCAGTGCTAAGATATGGCATGTAATATATCAAACAACTCGTAACAACGTGCTATGAGTGAATATAACGAGTAAATAATATTGGTTATTGTTTAGTAGCACGTGCCCTAATAGTACAATATAGTATTGTTAGAACTTTCACTGCTAAGATATGGCATGTAATATATCAACCAACTCATTACGAGTTGTTAGATCTATTGTTATTCATAGCTTATTTGTATCAAGAGCATAATGCTGTTAGGCTTAATGTTATCTAAAACTCACTACATATTGCTAATTAATAGTAGTTAATCGCTTGCTTCTATAGTAGACGATAACGTAGAAACACTTTAGTAATTTAATATGAAAAATTAACACAACGCTTCAGCAATTGAGGCTCACTTCGTTTAACATTATGTGGGAATTCTTACAAATTAAAGAACTTTTATTTAAATTTATGAGGAATAACTCCCTCTCCATTTACCTTTCAGTTCTTCAAGTTTATTCGTTTAAACTCTCTCTATACATTAGCTTACTTAAATAGTAATTTACAATTTAGTTTTCATATATATTTATTTTCTCTTAAGTGTTTTAAAATGTTGATTAATTCAATATATCCATAACATGAAAATGTGCTCCCTTTATCCGCTTTGGCGGTAAAATCATTCTTGTTGAAGATAGGGATCAAAATTGCTTAGGGCCTGGCGATATATCCAAGCAACCTGATACAGCCGAGTCAGCTACAGGATACCATCCTGATTTAAGGCCTTTAACATCTCAGACCGAATTTCATCATCACCTGTAGCTTTGCCATTCTTCAGGGAATTAATTGCCCATCTGACTTCTGCTTCGGTGATACTACCGTGATAATTCTCCACTCCAAGGTGCACCCCTCTGCCTCAGTTGTTGCTGTCACCGAATTAAGAAGAGATGCAAAGTATTCCTTCCACCTATGTAATACACTGTCCTCCATTTTCAGAAGCCTTCCATCTGAACTTTTAATAGCTTGTGATGAAAGAGACTTCCATCCATGGAGGCGGCGCACGGTCTGCCAGAATACCTTGTTTGCTGAACCATAGTCTGCCTCCAATTTCTGCCCGAACTTCTCCCAGGCGTTGACTTTAGCTGTGGATACAGTCTTTGCTGGTGCTTTTCGCGCCTCAGTGTACCATACTCGACTCGAAGATGACTTATTTACAAGGTGACTCGATTCGACTCGAAGGTAACTTGACTGCTTGTTGGACTTCCGTGTTCCAGCAGGCAATGCTTTTCTCATCGTCCCCTGTGCCACACTCAACTGCTTATAACCATAGCGATTGCAGTCGAAGTTATCACAGCAGTTTTAAACGACTGCCACTCCTCTTCTACCGTACCATGAACACTGGGTAGTTCTTTGAAACTTGAAGATATTGTATTTGTAAAGGTCTTCCTCACAGCTCTGTCCTCCACTGCCTCCGATTTGATGCGCCAAGTCTATCTGGACCTAGTATCTTTTTGGTTGGCATGGATTCAGAGAACCGCAAAGTGCAGACGACAAGTTGGCGATCTCACAAGTAAATAAATAAATATAGACTGAAGATGACCTCTAAACAAGATGTAATAATTTTTCTATCGAAAAAAGGAAGGAAAAATTCTGCGACCTGGGTTCGAACCAGGAACCTCGAATATCATGGCTGATGCCTCTACAAGTTGGGCTATTCGTTTTTTGATAGGAAAAGTTGGTGATCAGTTGATAGTTCTGCCTTTCTCCTCACACCAGTATCCAACACTGATCGGAATAAGTAAGCTGAAACGATTACAAAACCAATCAGTGACTTCTGATCCATTGCATCCCTGTACCAGAAATATTTATGGACAGACCTGTGGTAGAAAAGGTGTTTGTGATGGAAAGTACATTGTTACAACAGAGATCCAACAAGCACCTCCCATACGCATTTAAATATGGGTAACCTTTCCTCCCAATCACGCCTTTCACATTCGATCATCAGCCCCTACATGTGTATTGAAATCGCCCATCAGGATGACAGAATCTGCACTCCCTCTCATGCTAAGAGCAACATCAACTTCATTCGGAGCATATGCAACGAACAGAGAAATACCGTTTCCCTATCTGAAGCCTCAGGAGACACAGTCCTCCACCTAAGGGGGTTCAGTCTTCAACATAATCTGCCAGCCGGGGACATGTGAGTTTCCTTAGACACGCAAGGGTAGTCATGCTAGGATCAACAGAAGAGCTTCCACCCTCTTTCTTAGTCCAGAATTCCAGAACCTGGACATCTCAGAGGTAATACCTATGAAAATGGTAATTATAGGTTCTGGATTGGCCAAATAAATCACCAGACTTCAATTACCCTTTTTCATACGAGAAAGCACGAGATTATTGCCTGCTCGAAAATGAAGCTGAGGGGTGAACCTGGACATGCTTAAAGAAATGAATTCACATTCAGTCCTTTTTTAAATGCAGTATCGCAAATATCCTTGAACGATTTACTCACACAGATATAAGTATTAATTGTTATTAATCACTTAATTGATCTTGACATAAAAATAAAACAAATACCAGATTTTAATAATAAAAACAAATAAACAGGTTTTTCACACACTAAAAAATTATAAATATACCACTTTATTCATCTTTTTGTATAAATTAGAGTCAGTTTCTTTTATCACCACCAACAATAGAGCCCTAAGATATAGTCATTCTAAAATCCCTGGTATACTGCTCAAGCTACTTTAAATCCTGATGAAAACGTTCACCTTGTTCAACACTCATGCTTCCTAGATTCTCAGAGAAAAAATGAAGATGTGAATCCAAAAGGTGCATCTTTAAAGACATGAACGCCTATTTTGTGGTAATTACCAAAGATTTGGAAATAATTTATCTATAAAGAATAATCATAAGATGTTCAGTGAGGGTTTATTATACGCCAATCTCAGCTGTTCAAATTAATGACGAAAAATACGAAAGACATTTCACAGCCTGGGTTCGAACCAGGAACCACAACCAAAGGTCGCATTTTTTTTATTCTGCAAGAATTTTTTTTACCATCATTTGAATGATACCCACGCAGCCTTTTTCAACTTCAGATAAAGACTTTTCAAATTTGTCATCCTGTATTTCTTTTCTAATTTGTGGACTGACAAATATTCCTTATTTAAATTTGTTTTCGGACAACCTTGGAAAAACATTTTTCAAGTACTTAAATGCAGTTCATTTTTTGTCAAATGCTTTTACAAAGTTTTTCATAAAGTCAAGCTTAATTTGAAGTTCCAATTTAAGTCATTGTATAAAGTATATTCAAATGAAAGTGATTCAAAGGGCACTGAGACTGATTAAATGAAAGTATTAATATGAAAGAAGAACATCTTATAGCACTATTATAGACGTGCAGTCCTAAAAAAAATCTCCATCTGCCGCAATACAGGACCCCCACTGGGGCATCAATCGGCTAATACCGTCTGCAAAAAAGTCCGAACAGCGTCCAAAGTTTTCTGCTGCTCTCAGAACCATGCCCGAACCATTATCGAATCGTCGATCTTTCAGTGCCTTCTTTAAAGGACTAAACGCATGAAAATTACATGGTGAGAGATCCGGGCTATAAAGAGGGTGTGGCAGAAATTGCCACTGCATTTTGGTTATTGCTTCCTCCAACAGTCTCGCAACATATGGCCTAGCATTGTCCTGGAGGAGGATCACCCCATCACTGAGCTTACCAGTACGCTTGTTTTTCACAGCTTGACGCAAGTTCTGCAGTGTATTCGTGTATGCGATAGCATTAATACGGGTTTTGGGTTCCATAAACTCCAAAAGTGAGGACCGTCGGAATCAAAGAAACACCTAAGCATAACCTTCCCGGCCGAACTTTGCGACTGGAATTTTTGGGCCGTGGTGACTATGTATGCTTCCATGCATTGTGGATATCTTCCCAGAGGGTTCCCAATAATGGCACCAGGTCTCATCTACCGCAATAATCTTCTTCAAAAGCGCTTCCCCCTCACGATTGTAACGTTCCAGATGATCCAAACAGCAACTGAAACGCAGCCCTTTGTGGTCTTCCATGAGCATTCGGGATGCCCGCTGACAGCAGATCTTACCATATCCCTGTCTTTTCACTACAGCATATGCGGAAACAATACTGACGTTGTGATCCTTCACAAGTGATCGTATGCTGATCTGCCTGTCCTCACGAATTGATTATCCATGTCTGTCTTCAATTGATCGGTGATGACCACGTTTACTTGGCCCGGACATGGTTTATCAGCCGTTTCCACATGACCGTCATGGAACGTTTTGGCCCAACGCACCACGGTTGCTTTCGAGACACATGCTTCTTCATATACTTTCTACATCCGTGCATGAATGTCAACTGGTGGAATGTCCTCATTTGTCAGAAACATTATCACCGCTCGTTAGTCAGCTTTGGATGGAAATTTAATAGGAGAGTTAATTGTAACACAAACGAAATGCGAGCATAAGCCTAACGCAACTTCTCACAGCAGTGCTTATCGAAACAAGCAGACGAACGTCAACAATCACCCGTGTGTCTGTGCACTCACGTGCTCCAGCTCGAATCACTTTCATTTGAACATGCCTTATACAAAAGAGTAGAAATAAGGGAAAGACCTTTTACTTGTCCAGACGGAAGTTTATTCAATCATATATGTAAATTTCGGATGCTAAGCATCCTTTATTCATATATTATTATTATTATTATTATTATTATTATTATTATTATTATTATTATTATTATAACTTGAGGTACACCTTTAGGTGTAAAACAACTCTTAAAATTGCTAGTAAATTTTTTGATAGTCTTAAGCCTGTCCGTCAAAAATTATTTATCTGTCTTTTAAAATGCTGGCAAGATGTTGTGAATGTTTGTGCTTTACAATCTAAGGTTAATTTGAAATGGTAAATTGTTCCAAAGCTTTATGGCATTAAACAGGAGGTGTTGATCTATATATTTTGTTGTCTGGTAAGGTGTTTGTATTTTCCCAATTCTGGATCTACGACGATGATCGCTACAAATTAACTATTGTTGAATGTAGGCTATTGGATGATCACTACATCGTATAGCATATAGATAAGCAAGCCACTTTTCCTAGTATTTTCAAGCGTAAGCAATTTATACTGATGACATTTACTAGTAATCGAATCATATTTAGATATGCCATGCGAAGGACACCATTGTAGCCTTCAGTTTTCTTAGTGCTACCCCAAAATACTACAGCATAATCAAGAATAGGATGTATCACTGTCAGTATGAATTGAGTCTTGTCCTTGTGCGAAAGGAACGACTGGATACGTTTTATTAGATACTTTTTCTTGTGGAGGTTAGCAATAATCAGATTAATCATGTTGTTGAAACACAACTTAGAGTCAAACATGCATCTTCATAGTATTTGGGTTTTGGTCTTTCCTGGATGTTATAAAGATTGACGTTTTATCCTTATAAGGTTTAAGGCCTCTCCTGCTGTACCAAGTTTGAAGGTAGGTAATATCTTGATCTAGCTGGATCATGGTTGCTTCATGGTCTTGAGGAGGGTAGGATATGAAAAGAAAGTTGTCATCTACATAGCTTAATAGTTGTAAGTTGTATTGGTGGTCGTAAGTATTTGAAATAACAATGGCGTACAGTAAGGGCCAATTGCAGACCCTTGAACGATTCCTCTGATTGATGGTTTCTTAACATCATGGGGTTGCTATATAAGATTTACACGACTTGTAAAGTAATCTTTTACGAGATGAATTTATGGTTCGACCACACCAAAAGAGATTAGGATCTTGTTGTAATTGACTTCTGGAAATTGTATCAATGGCCTTTGAAATATCAGTTTGGGCAATTATAAATCTATGGCGTTGATCCAACGCTTCCGTAGCTTGTACATACAGGGTCGGGGCACATTAATATGACCACCTTTGGCGGCAAGCACTGCAGCTAGTCGACAGGGCAGAGAGTCAATAAGTCCTCGGAAGGTGGTTGCAGGTATCTGGGACCATTCGGCGATCATTGCACCTCGCAATTCCATCATCGTGTGTGGCGGAGGGTCCAGCTTGCGGACAGGGTGATCGATATGGTCCCACAAATATTCAATGGGGTTGAGGTCCGGGGAGTTTGGTGGCCATGGGAGTAGCTTGAATTCATCCTCATGCTCCTCGAACCAGTCGTGGACAATTTTGGCAGTATGACAGAGAGCATTGTCCTGCTGAAAGGTGCCATCACCCTGAGGAAACACTGTCGACATGAAGGGGTGTACCTGGCCTGCGACGATTGTCAGGTAACAAATAGCATTCAGTGCCATCCAGCGGTATCAGTGGACTCAGACCATACCACGAAAACATCCCCCAAACAGTCACGCCTCCCCCGCCAGCCTGTTGTCTGCCAACGATGGTGTTGGAATGCCTGTTCTCAGATGCTTCCCGGCGAATTTTACATCGTCCGTCCACTCTGTTCACCAGAAATCGCGACTCGTCAGAGAAAGCAACCCTTTGCCACTCGGCCGAGGTCCAATGGCGATAGTCCATTGCGAATTGGAGGCGTTTTCAGTGATGCACAGACTTCAACATGGCAGCTGTTACCATGCACCTGCTCTGGAACCACAACCTCAAGAGGGATCATTACCCCGTCTAGGGTTCATTTGCTGTGTCAGCTGCTCAACAGTGGCACGCTGATTGGTCTTGGCCAGGCGTTGTAACCGACGCTTGCCTCTAGGATCAATGGCCCTTGGGGCCCCCACAGTTACCTCTTCGGTTGCTCGAAACTGTCTGGTCGTCCAGTCGCGATACACCTTCACAACAGCAGCCCTAGAGCTGTTCACAAAGGTGGCCGTTTCTGAAATACTGCCCCCTTTGGCCCGACAGCCATTGATCATCCCCTTTTGGAGGTCCGACAGGTCATTTGCTTTGCCCATGACGGTGACAATTGTTGTGTTAACGGATGCTACTACACGTCTGCTGTTCTCAGCTTTTAATGACATGCAATGATTTTTTATCTGCATACCATGGGACGTTCCAATATGTTCGAGGAAAGGTGGTCATATTAATGGTCCCGACCCTGTATAGCTTTATCGGAATCTACAATACCTTACGACCAGGGCGACTCCCATATTACTGATATGGAATTTTAGGCCATAAATACTTGACCAAGTTAATAAAAATCAGCTTTTCAACTATTTTCGTTAGAGGTGGTAAAGCTGTTATAGGGCGGTAATTTGTTATTTGGTTAAAACTGCTGGATTTATACACTGGTACTATGTAGGAATATTTGAGTTTTTGGAGAAATTTCTGTTGATTCACTATACATAAACAGAATTGATGGACTTTGTCGAGGCCAAACTGATCCAATTGCTTCAAAACGCATGCAGGAATATCCGTAGTGGCTTCTGAGTCTTTAAGTTTATTCTTTCGCGCTAATTGTTTTAGGCAATACCCTTGTGGTATGGTTGGACAAGGAGACTTTTCTATGGTTATTATTGGGTCAACAATTACGTTTTCAGGAATAGAAACTCCCGTAAGGTTATTTATCCATTCAAGATAGTGTTCTAACTTATCATCTGGTAGCTTATGATAACCCTTCGGGATACAGTGGCATACATTGAATGGCGTAGGCCCATACAGAATGAAGGATGCCTAACATCCGAGACGTACATATTGTAGCACCCAAGAAATTAGAATTTTAGTGAGAACTATGCTTCGAAGCAAAAAATATTAGTGCGATAAAATTTTTCGATTCTTTGGCTGATACAATAGATATTTGGGGGAAATTTCCTTATGGCGAGTGCCTCTTCTCCGACTTACTATGCGGCAAGCTTAACCATTGTTGGAATACGCGACGAACTGGATCTGAAAAACAAAGAAAATCAAATAAACAAACGGGCGATAAGTAAATTTTGGATGATGGAGACGAGATGATGTGATTACTTTAATTGTTGAAGAGAAGTATTGTTGGTGATAATCAGAGGATGGGCAAGCTTTGTTGTCAGATGGTAGTATGATGAGGGATGGAAGCTTGGAAGCCTGGTGTCTTCTTGTTCCTAAAACTCCTGCCTGGTCGACATGTAGAGGAATTCAGTTTATAAAGCCTAAACCTTAATTTAAAAATGAAGTCCTGAATTTACCTGGAATGATGATGCCACAAAGCCAAATATTCGTGCAGATAGCACGACCTTCAAGCCTGCAGAAATAACGATTCGAACGACACATTCGATCAGCCCCAAAAGACTGTTTATTGAAATGCATCATGCCTTCAAAAGGTATGGTACGGGTCGATATTTTGCTGGCTATTAACTCGATAATGCGAACCTTTTACCTGTCCAAAATTTTCCTATCTTCTAAGGATACGAGCTAAAGACAGAAGTGATTAAACCATGCGATGCTGTCTAGGGACGCAATGACAAAATGCACCACCCCCTGCAAAGAGGCAAAGCATAAGAAAACCAGGTTGTAAGTAGGTTAAGGTTGATGGGCCCCCCCCTACTAACCGAATTAACTTACCCCAAGGCAATCCCAGTCCCAGTCCTGCCTCAGTCCCCCCTCCCCGCCCATTGATCAGCCCCGTACTTGAGAAATACTTGCCTGACGAACTACGTTAGACTTTCCCTAAAAAGAAGAATAAAAAAGGATTAAAAGAAAACTTAACAGCAATCTCAAGGAAAAATAGAAACTTATTATGAAGGACAGCTAAAAATAATCATACAGAAAAAAAATAAGATAGGACACTACAGGTTTAAAAGTAAAGCGAATGTACCTACTGAAGGGTTTGGAGATCCCGGTACTTAAACAAGTTAGAATTCCAGAAAGTCTTTTCATGCAGCACACCTAATCCTAATGTTAATGTCTTATACTGAGATATTCACTGCGTTTAAAAGTACGTTTCGATACGGATCAACTTGAGCTAATCCAAAAGTGCCTCACGTTTACATGCATCTAACTCGATCCGAATCGAGTCCGATAAGAGGCCCTGTGGGTAAAGCTCTAGATTAGGAAACTACGCCAGACTTTGTCGTCTGTTGCAGAATCCGCCATTGTTGGCTCAGTCGGCCTTATCACTTGAATTATGCTTCCTCTAAAATACGGCTGAAATACAATTTTTAAAATTTTTCTCATTATCATTGTCTGGAAATATAATCGACAATCAATAAATTTTGTAATTATTGATTTTTCCTTTAAATTTTGTTTTCAATTTAAATTTTCTATATATAAACAATAAGGTTGAAGTTATGTAATGTTAACTAGATCAAGTTTTTGGTTTACTTACACCTCAAAATAATAACCCTTAATAACTTTTAAAATGCATTTGCATGTTATACTTATTTTTATCAAAATATAATTTTATACATTCTTATCAAAACATAATTTTAATAGATTTTTATCAAATTAATTTTTAGATTTATATCAAAAACTTCAATTTAATAGTTTATTTTAATTTTATTAATAAATTTTATTAATAAAATAAAAATTGCTAAATTGAAATTTTTGATAGGGTTACAAATAAAATGACAACCCTCAGGGTTATTTGTTCGAGATCTAAGGTTATGTCTCTTTTTTTTTTAAATTGAAGTGGGAGCAGGTGGGCGGGGTTCCATAGTGAATTAATCCCCCAGAGAACAGGGACTTATATGGGTCACAAGCAAGACCTAGCAGGTTATAGCACTGGATACCAGGACCATTACAATAAACTTCACTATGGACAAATGAAAGGTCGTTCC
>JAHWFO010096240.1:2500-10000 GCA_023313115.1 Rhysida immarginata | reverse complement strand
TGGCTGCGTTCTTCATCGACCCACGAGCCGAGTGATCCACCGCTCGGAGTTGTATTAAACAAAAATAGTCTCTTTCGTTCACGAGCAGTCCATTGCTGTAGACGCATCTACAAACCAACATGGACCCTCAAACGACCTAGATTCTGGTCTAGCTGGATTCCAACCGGCCATGGGAATCCTCTCGGTTGGCGGACAAAATATTTAACCGAGGTTTGAGAAAGGGTGCCGGGCGGCCCTATCGCTGTGCTTCCGCGCAGAACAAACCAAAGTGCCCGAAGCGCTTTGCGTGCGGGGCCAAGGAGGGTAACGACTGCGTCCCACAGACCTCCACTAGACGCTTTTCCTCAGCGTTCATAGACACTAGGCGCTTGTCAAAAGTGGATGGGATAGCAGCAGTCGCCCTACCGTTTGTGGCGGCCACACTCTGGCTTCTGCATAGTTTGCAGAACTGCAACCGAAGCTCTTTAAACCTCTCTCCCTACTGGCTGGCACCCAAGGCAGCAACCCTTCAAGGCGAGCTGCTTCGATGTGCCAATTTCGAGCGACCAGTAGGGCATAGCCCCGTGACTGTCCCACTAAACGTGAAAATCTCGCGGGGAAGGCAGAAGTAGCTTTCAGAATCTACATGCGAAAGCCCTTTGCCCACCTTCTCCAACAGACAAGTAACGAGACGGTACCTCTGCGTCAGTCGCTAGCAGGGAACACTCACGCTATGGGAAAACTGGCAGTCGTCCCCGCACGCTTTCGCAGGACGTTGCGAAGTTGCGCGTGCATGGCCAGAACGACGCGGTCATCGGGATAGGTACCCGTGCTTAAAGATTAAAAGAAATCTAGGGAGGAGAGCAGCCGGCTCGAGAGCCGTCACGCAAACCCATGCCAACCCAGAAACAACGGCCAACGCAGCTGTCGGCAGCCAAGCCTTACCAGAACCCTTCGGCTTTTTATGGTTCCAGTGGCTGCCACTTGGCATCACCGTTCCTTCCGTACCATCTCTCTTTGACTAGAGAGCGTGTGGCAGGGCCCAACCATCACCCCAAGAACAGACACTCTGCCTTCTTGTACATCCGAGCTTTCTCCCACACAGCCGTGCAAGCTGTTCGGTACAGACGAATGCATCGAAACAAGTCATCAGAGCCTCTGGAGGAACTGGCTGTTTCCTCAACCTGTCGCAGCCTACAGACACGGTCTCAGTCTCATGACTGCCGCCAGACTCCCAACAGAACATTGGGATTCATTGCCTGGTCTTCAGGGTTTAGCGGAAAAACTGCTACGCAGTACGCACCTACTGTTAGCCCGCTTTACCGCGACTGTCAGAAGCGGTCTACGGGTTCGAGTACGGACGTGCGACTCGTTGCGAGTTTTAAAAGTAATCTTACAATAATGATCCTTCCGCAGGTTAAAATGGCTGCCCAGGAATGGAGCTCCTGCAATTTTGATCATTGTGCTGTTTAGATGTAAGATCTGTAACAAAATTGTGGTTAATCCTATCTATAAGATAACAGGGAGTGTCTCTCTGCGATTTTAGGGTGAGATTATCATTTTTAATATCTTTTTGGTTAGATTTGATAAATCTACCAATTAACCCTCGCTATAGCAATATAGCTTTTCACTTTCTCTTTCTAATTGTTGAAAATTAACGTTAATTTATGAATTGGTGGTTGGATTTCTATTAATTGGTTGGAGGTAGTTCCTCTTTTGGTTGGGCTGTGGCCTACAAATAGTTTTTTATAGGGTTATATGCTCTCTCATATTTATGTTATTATAATAAGGTTGATACTTTTTACTTCCTGTTGAACAGGAAGTGGTTGGCTTAAAGGCTTCTATTTACTAACATTTGTTGATATTAATAGATTAATGATAATAATAGTAATAATAGGAAAAATTAAAAATAGTATTTGATGAATAAGTAAAATTTAAAAAACAAAAGCAATAAAAAATAATAAATAAAGGTACATTTGAGTATACTCATTAGTTGTTGATTGAATGGTATCTTATAAATTTGAATTTGTTAAATATATAAACTAATTTTTGGAATTGTGATTATTAAATATTTTGAGAGAGGAGATGAAAACATTAAAAAGATAAAGAAGATGGAGGAGTCTGAGAAGGAGAATCCTTCTTATAAAGCCCAAGTATTGAAAAATACAATTGCAAATGAAGATGAAATTAGTATCAGCCTTGAGAACAGGAGGGTGATAATTAAAACCGTAGATGGTTCAAGGGTTGAAGATTATGTCAGGTGTATATCTGACATCTGCGGGGAGAACTCCATTAGAGCCATAGGGCGACTTGATTCTATGTACACACATGTGTACATGATGAATGATGAAGTTATGAATAAGTTGCTAGATAATGGAGTGGAGGTAAATGGTGAACCCTTGACCATCGAGAAATATAACCCGGCCACGGTTAAGGTTTTGTTGCAGGGGGTAGTCCCCTCTATCCCGTATTCTAAAATCATTACCGAAATGAGGAAATTTTTCCTCATCAAGTCCAGGATCTACCCGATATATCTGAGGTCTCACAGAAATGTCCTGACCTTCTCTAGATTCGTCTACGTCATCCCCATAAAGGATGTGCAAATCCCTGAATCCATTATAGTAGAGGTGTTGGGTCAGAGACATAGTGTGAGACTTATGAAAGAAGTGAAAAGGTGTTTTGTGTGTGGTGCATTGGACCATCTTATAAAAGATTGCCCAGAGAGAATCAATGGGGGCAAAGGTGAAGATGGTGACCGGGTAGATAAGGAGAAAGATGAGGATGGTGAGATGCAGGAGGGTAAGGAGAAGGGATTGGAGGAGGAACTGCCACTGCAAGGGAAAGAGGGACAGGAAAATGAGGCTGCAACACATTGGTGTGTTGCAGAAAGTAAAAGGAATAAGAGAAAGAGAAGAAAAGTGGAAAAATGTGAACAAGAAAGAGATAAGGTTGATGGTGTAAAGGAAGACTCAATTGTTAGTGACGAAGAAACTAGTGATAAAGAGAATAGTGAAGAGATGAAGGTTAAGGAGGAGGATAAGATAAGTAGTGATGATAGTGAGGATGAGAAGGTAATTAAAGAGGTTGAGTCTGTGTGTGAAAAGATGAAGCTGATAGAGAGGGAAGATGAAGTGGTGCAGGGGGACAATGAGAATATTGTTGAGGAATATGAGGGAAATGGAGATCTGGTAGAGGAGCACGATGATAATGGCAAAGACGAAGGAGGATTGAATAATATAGAAGTGGACAACAGACTAGAAAGGGACATTCCAGCCATTTTGATGGACTGGAATGTCAAAAAACAAAAGTTGTCCAGAGTTATTGCCAGCTACAACTACTATAAATCAGATTTTTTAAGGGTAGCTTGGCAAATGATAAACTCCGGCAAGATGGCAGAGGGCACAAGAGAGAAGCTACACAGAGCCGTATTATGGCTCGAAAGAGGTAGCAAATAGATCCTGTTTTGTTTCCTGTAGGGGCACTGGTATTTCACATATCCATTTATAATGGCAAAATTAAAACTTTTATCCTGGAATGCCAGGAACTTGAATGGATATGTGAACAAGAATTTCTTATATGACCTGCTGGGGGATTACAGGGGGTCAATCCTGTTGATACAAGAATTTGGTGTGATCTCCTCTATTGCTCCAGACTGGTTCAATATCTTTAATAAGGATTTCTATATTTGTTTTGCACCGGCCACCCATTGTTTTAACGGGGTTGCGTTTATGGTTCCAAATAAGTACTCCCATCAGATTAAGGAAAAAATAATTATTTATGAAGCGTACATGATGGCAGTCCTCTTGGCCACTGAGGCACACAGGATATGGATTGTGAATGTCCTGGTGCCTCAGGGAGCTAATGAGGCCAATAGAGCTATGGAGCTATTGAGCAACTTTATGATGAACCATAGCGAGGACTGTTTCATCTTAATGGGAGATTGGAACTGTACTCTGCAACCCGATAGGGATAGAATCCCTAGGAAGGAGTGGAGGCCGAGTTTGGTGAGACTTCTCTCCAACCTGGTCCGCTCCTTTTCTTTAATTGATACTTGGCGGTGCAGAAATGAACCAGTGGAGCAATACTCTTGGAAAAGAGGTGACTCTAAGGCTAGGCTTGACAGAGCCTATGCCTCAGAAATACTAAATAGCTATGTAAAAGGAGTTGGTATATGTGATAGAGTCATAAGAGGGGATCACGCAATGATATGGATTGATCTTGCTGTTACCCATAAAAGGAGAGGCAGGCTTAGCGAGGTCAGTGCCCCTGTTTGGAAGTTGCAGGATCCAAAGTGTCTCTCATATATGAATGAGTTCCTGTTGGGTTTCTTCGATATGATTAAATATAATGACAACCCTGTTCAATTGTGGGAATTCTACAAGATTCTCATAATTAAGGAGCTTAGGGACTATCATATTGTAGACAAGATATATAACAACAGTCTAGTTGAGAAATATTACAAGGCAAAAATGGGTCTACAGTCTCTGACCTCCAATCAGATGAAAAATATCATTAAAAATAATAATAGCCCCAAAGTAATAAATAGTCTGATTGATGGGGACGTGCAGCTCTCTGATTCGAAAGAAATACTAAATGTATTTACCGAGTACTATCGTAATATTTACGAGAAAGATTTGGAGTACTCCGAGAGGTGTTCTGACTACATTAAAGACTGGGATGCCCCATTTGATGGGGATGATAATTATTATCTATTTACGGAGGAGGATATTAAAAAGGCCGTAAAGTCTTTGAATAAAAATGCTTCGCCTGGGAGAGATGGGTTACCCGTCGAAATCTATCAGCTGGAGAACATCATCCCTATATTAAATATGGTCTATAATCATATGTTTCAGAATGCTGAAACATATTCTGTATTGATTGCAGACGTTGTCCTGATTGCTAAGAATGCTAATCCACTAAGGACAACGGATTATAGACCAATTTCAC
This sequence comes from Rhysida immarginata, assembly GCA_023313115.1. Taxonomy (NCBI): domain Eukaryota; kingdom Metazoa; phylum Arthropoda; class Chilopoda; order Scolopendromorpha; family Scolopendridae; genus Rhysida; species Rhysida immarginata. Next base: position 5,074 of record JAHWFO010096240.1, on the reverse strand, counting down.
TCACCAATAACGACATGAAGATCATCTCTAAAATATTGGTGGTGAAATTTAGGGAGTTTTTCGACGGGGTAATCTCTGTTAACCAAACTGCTTATATCCCAGGCAGAAGAATTACGGACAATTTGAACTTGATTAGAGATATGCATGACTTTACGGCTATTAAGGGCGGGTTGATTCTGGGCCTAGATCAGACCAAGGCCTTCGACAGAGTCAACCACAAATTTCTGTTTGAAATCTTAAAGAAATTAAAATGCCCTAATACCCTCCTTCGATGGGTCAGAATACTTCTCGATAATCAGAGTTGCTGCATATGTATGAATGGTCAGAGATCGCCTGTCATTAGAATGTCTACGGGCATTCGACAAGGCGATGCACTGTCTCCTATATTATATATCCTTACGTTAGAAGCTTGTTTACGAAGGATTGATAAACGTATTAGGGGTATTAGAGACAGTGCAGATGTAGACCTACCAGTCTATTCAGCATATGCTGATGACCTTGTGATATTTCTCAAGAATGAGTTTGAATTATTAGAGGTTTTTGATGAACTAGACTGTTATATGATGGTCTCTAATGCTCTGATTAACAAGACAAAATCGGCGATAGTAAACTATACTGGTATAAATGATGATACTATCGCCGAAAACTATGGTGTCAGGGTTGTCATTAATATGATGGTCTTAGGTATACGAATAGGCCATAACTCCCACATTGTTAATTATAATAAGATCGATGAATGGTGGGAGGATTTTAAATTGCAGTGGGTGCCTTACTATAACTCCCTTACAATTAAGGAGAGAGTGCTGTTGATTAATACTGTGGTGATTAGCAAAATCGCATATGTTCTGCGAATTATCGAACCACCAAAAAAGTGGATAGAAAAGAAGATGGGGATGATGATAAGATGGGTGAACGCCAATAAGAGATGGATGGCAAAGAGTACCTACTACAGAAAAGAGAAATTAGGAGGTCTTGGGTTGATTAACCTTAACAACTTAAAAAGAATGCTCAGGATAAGTTTTGTAGTTAACACGCAATTTGGAAGTAGAAGCATCTACTTTGATAAGGTGTTTCATATCCTGAGCAAGCAAATCAACCCATACTTTGCCACCATCAAGAGACCTGAGGTGAATGACCTCTTACCATTTTATCGAACAGTTAGAAAAATCTTCTTCCAGGGAAAAATTGTTAAACTGGATAGTACCTGCATGAAGATCAAGGGTAATAAAATACAAAGTACTGCGCATTGCAGGGAGAGATGCCTGCATGCTATTACCCTTGATATTAAAGGTAAATCATGTATTATAAAAAACTTTGGTACTATGGAAAAAATTATCATGGAGAACCTGGAGGAAGATATCAAAAAAACCTACTTGGTCAATATATGGAGTAATCCATTATTGACGCAAACTGTTCAAGGGGCCTTTCGCTTCAGGAATTTTGGCGGTATCACCCCTGACTTCTTGTTCAAAATCTCCAAGAAGGAATCCCCCATCTGTTGGTTCGATAATGGAACTATTGCGAATGAGGTACACTTTATTTGCGAATGTTCAGCCACAGTAAAGATCAGGCACTTTCTTATGGAACTGATTAAGATGTGTGGGGGAGAAGAAAATAAGAAAGAATATTTGCTTGAGGGCATCCCACTAGCAGATAAAATGAAATGCAGGAACCTGGTAAGTGAAGTGGTATGTGTGGCCTTGGCGGTGATTCAAAAATCGGTCATTGCTTGGCACCACAATACTAACTTTAACTCCTGGTTCCTGTTTGTGAAGGAACTCAACAGGTTCAGATATAACGAAAAGATATGCCATCTTGCCGCCGACACTTTGCCAAAATTTTATAAAAAATGGAGTTTTATTTGGAATTATTTTATGCAGTTTAGGAAGGACCATGACTAATTTTATTAGCGATTTTTAACATAAGATGTTTTTTTAACCTTTCAATGTTTTTAACCTTAATGTTTTTAGCGTTTTTGTTATGGTTTCCACTTTTTATCTTATACATTTGTTACGATTTTATATAGATATATTTTTACTTTGTACATAGTTGTTGAATATATTTTTATATAGATTTCTATTTTTACAATCTTGGTTCGTCCGCTATTTTAACCTTTTTCTTGTAGTTTATTGAATTGTCTTTTTGTTTGCTGCTTTGTTTTTTTTGTTTGGGTCTTTTTCGTTGATTTTTAGTGTTTCTAGTTGGTCTAATTGCTTTCTGTGTCTGTTTTTGTCTTTGTCTGTTTTGGTTTTTCAATTGATTCCATATTTTAATGTATTCCAACATGATTCGGTTATGTAATGTAAATGGTTTGATAATATGGAATTCGATTGATTTTTGTTTGATTTTGTTGTTGTTTGTTTAATGGTGATGCTGGGAAAAAATGACAATGCTTGAATAATTAAAAAAGAAATATTATATTATTTTGAATGGTTCTGAGTATCACCTACGGAAACCTTGTTACGACTCTTACTTCCTCTAAATGGTCAAGTTCGGTCATCTTCCCGGCACGCCACCGCGACCCGAGGGTCGCAGCGACCGCCAGTCCGAAGACCTCACTAAATCATTCAATCG
>JAHWFO010096238.1:0-18014 GCA_023313115.1 Rhysida immarginata | reverse complement strand
CGGACCAACAATATATATCTCATGACCAACAATGCAAATAAAAGTTTGTGCAACAATAGGTATCAACAATGGTTTCAACACGCAATTCACCAATAACAATGAGCTCAAAATGATGATGCAATGATAAAGCAATCCTTTCCAAGAATTATAACAATGAACATAAAATGATGATGCAATGTGATAAGTTTCAATTTGTAACAATGCATAGAATTCCTGTTATTCAGGTTTTTCTTAGAAAAGAGAGTTCTTAGTACTTAACAATTTCTTGAAAATCTTTAAAAATGACCAGTAGCTGGAGATAATGAAGAGTTAGCAGACTATTGAGAAAGAGTGGAAAGACGACAGAGAAAGCAAACCTTTAGCTCCGTGCTGTATTGAGCAAATGGGAAGCAAGTAAATAGAAGAATTGGCGACCGCTAGACTACCCAAAGTGATGAATGGCCACGTTTTGCTTCAACACAACGAGAGAAGAGTGGAAATTGCAACAACATCAAGTGTACATCTGAAGTAAGATTACCTGAGTAAGAAATTATTGGAGCGGTCCATCCATTGTGAGGCTTTAAAAAGATTTTTTTCGAATTTTCATTAAGAATTTTTACGGTATTATTTCTAAGCATTTTCATGTGTTTATTTTTAAGATATTGCAAAATTTAATTTAATTTTTTGAGATTGTTCTGTTTACATCCATGTGTAATTATCCCGGGAAACGCCGGGTACCTTTGCTAGTTACCTATAAACAACACTCACGAGATCTCTCTCGCCTACCTGGCAGCTTTGAGATATCTGCCATGTTACCAGATCTTTTGGACACCCTGTATAACTTGCGCTGTTGGAAAAAGCAGCTCCAATGTTGCTGGTTTTCACTCAATTTCCTGAAGCCAAGAAACTCATCAATTTTTGTTGTTGACTTTAAAAGTTCGGTTTAGCTCGTATGACAACATAACCTCTGAAACGAAGGAAAAGAGATGTTATTAAAAAAGAAAACACATCTTTTAATGATGAGTGCGTGCATGAATATTCTGTTTTCTGACCTTTTCCTGACATCAGACTTTCGAATAAAAATATGTGTACATTTTCCTATTCTCTTCACGTCTTGTTTACTGTTTCTGATTAAAACAGTTTCTATCACCGCGACTCAACAAGACAACATTTAATTCTGGTGACTAGGCGGAAGGGATGGGTCACCGAAGCCCTGGTCAATAGCTCGAAACTAAATTACCGAATGTAAACCTAACCGATTGGGTCAATAAACATTTCTAATTAAGCTCATCCTATTTAAAGTGTAGGAACAAATTATTTAACTAGGCAAGGTTGCGTATGCGTTCAGTCTGAGCCCCACCTTCCCCATCCCGTTGCGTCCGTTCTACCGATTAACGGGAAAGCATTCGATCCAATAGTCTGTCAACGAAACTTTTCTGATAGAGGAATCGGGGATCGAATTTTCGACTGAGTGTAAAGAAGCACGGTTCGGATGGGAAGAATAAACTATAACTCATAGTCTCGCTCCGATTGCGCATTTTATGTTTGGTTTGAATAGGTGTTGGCTGCTTGGCGTTTGCTTTGCGCTTACTACAGTCGACGAACGTTAATTTGAAGGGTAAAACAGGCGTGGAAGCAGACAAATGAGTGTTTACCAGAATCAATGAGCAGGACGTTTGTCTGTTGGTGTTATGTCTTTCTTTATCGATATTTTGTCTAATTCTATCTACAAATCTTGTATACAAAAAATATGTTAGAGCGAATATTTAAATAAACCGAGCCTTGCACATTGGTTGATAATTTGTGTTATAAACGTACTGCCAGCAACAATACCTCATCAGGTTCGATTTAAAACTTGATAAAACAGGAAGTATCAGACAAGGATCAAACAAGGTTAGCAAGTTTTATTAAGTACCGAAAGGTGCTTTATGCTATCAGTGTGGGGAAACGTGTCTGTCTATCTGTCTGTAACTCAAACTCCTCCAAGGTTATAAAAGATTTTCAAAATCTGTTTTCGTCAGTCGATGAATATGGTTCATGGCACGAACCAGTTACAAATATTATCTAAATCGGTTCATTGGCACGTGCACAAATAGTACCTCTATTTTCCCGCCCAGCAATTTTCAATGGGAAGAAATATTGAGTAATATATCAAACAAATCGTAATGACGAGATAGATGCGGTTATTCATTACATTTTTCGTCAGTCGATGAATATGGTACATGCCATGAAAAAATCATAAATTTTATCTAAATCGGTTCATTAGCACGTCCACAAATGGTACCATCACGACCCCACCTAGCAATTTTCAATGGACAGATATAATAAGTAATATGTCAAACAAATCTTAATGACGAGATACAAGCGAATAGAAATTACTATTTCGGCCAATAAATATGGTTCAGGAAATGAACTATTTTGAAAATTGTTGCAATCGAAACATTGGCACGTGCACTAATGGTACCTTTATGACACCTTCAAAAATTTTCAATGATAAGATATGTCAATGATAAGATATATCAAACAAATTGTGATGATGTATCATAAATGAATATCACGTAAAAGTAATGATAGTCCAAATTGGTTTCAAGGAACCTGGTTTAGTGGAACCATCATGGTTCATTGGAACTTTCAATGCTAAAATATGGCATGTAATATATCAAACGACTTGGAATGAGTTGTCATGAATGAATATAACGTAATATTAATGATAGACCAAATTGGTTTCAAGGGACCTGTTTTAGTGGAACCATTATGGTTCATTTGAACTTTCAATACTAAAATATAAGATGTAATATATCAAACAACTTGGAATAATGTGTCATGAATGAATATAACGTAATATTATTGATAGTTGAAATTATTTCAAAGGTACGTGGTTTAATGGTATCATTATGGTCCATTAGAAACTTCCAATGTTAACATAGGGCGGTTTAAAAATATAGTTCCCCGAATGGTTTAGTTTAACCTTTCGGTACTTGGTTATGTCATTCCTTAATGGTTTATTGATTTATGAGTTGCTTTAGCAAAAAGCTACTTATAAGAATGCACGCTTGGTCTGTACGTTTGTCCTGCCGTCCGCCGTTTGCACGATAACTTGCAAACGAATTAACTTTTTTAAATTCTGTTTTCAGAAATCTGATCATCATCGGCGGTTTCAACCTTTCAGGACTTTTCGTGGACTCCTTCAACTCAAATTCACGTGCTAAAAGATGAACTGTAAAGAATACCGAGATAATAGGGTATCATAGAACAATAATTTTCGTCAAGAATGAATACATTGTTACTTTCTGTTTATCTTTTAAGTATTGTTGACAAGCGACGATCGCTTTGTCGACCCACGATTGCTCAATTGCTCATAATCACGGTCTATACGAAGCCAACGAGAAAGACAGGCCTCGAAGCGGAAAAGTCACATGACCGACTGGGTCCGAACAACAATCCAATCTTCATTGTCTCCATCTTGGATTTTAACAATCAATATTTTTCGTTTGTTGGAAACAATGAAGGTTGCATTGTTGTTCAGACCAATGACGTATATTTAAGATAGACTCCGAATCCTATTGTTGTAACTTGAAGCAAATTGGGAAGCTCCATGCCCAAAACTGTCATGACCGAAAGTGAGTGAAGATTATGCAAAACACATGGCTAAACACAATGGTAGCTGATTAATAATTCTTTCAGACGCCAATCACGGAGTGATAAGTCTATCTTTCCGTTTACTTTGTATTTGAAGTATTTTATTATATTTTATAAACAATTTTTCGATCATGGTTTCAATTTCAATTTCGTTTCGATTGTCTTTCAGTTACGTATTTTCATTTTAGTTACGTATTTTTGATTTATTTTTGTGGAAAATGATTCCTGATACTTTTTCTTGTCTGTTTGTACAGTTGTACGCATTTAACTTTGAGGATTGGTTTTAAATTAATTATTCCTCAGGCCCAAAATCTTCATAAACAAATCAGCCAGACAGCTAATTACTCCACGGCTCACTCCTGCCCAGAACTATCATGGCTCAATTTGCTTCACTTTTTGCCGCTGTTAACAATAGGATTCGGAGTCTATCTTTAATATACGTCATTGGTTCAGACCCAGATGATCAAGTGAATTTTCCGCTTCGAGGCCTGTCTTTCTCGTTGGCCTCGGGTCTATAGCAATGTCGTATATTAAAGATAGACTCCGAATCCTATTGTTAACAAATTGAGCCATGATAGTGCTGGGCAGGAGTGAGCCGTGGAGTAATTACTTGTCTGGCTGGTTTGGTTTTGAAGATTTTGGGCCCGAGGAATAATTAATTCAAAACCGATATTCAAAGTTGTTCTGCGTACAACTGTACAAACAGACAAGAAAAAGGATCAGGAACAGTGGCGGCTCGTAGCTAAAATTTCTGGGGGTGCGTCAGAAAATTGTATTTTTTTCACGAACTAGGGAATAGCTAGTGAAATTAAGCTTAAGGATCATGTCATATAGAGGCATAAGAATAACATTAAAAAAAAGACTATTACGTATATTGAATTTTATCAATATCGAAAGTGAAACTGGGGGTGCTGCAGTGCCGCAGTGCCTATGGACGAGCCGCCACTGATCAGGAATCATTTTCCACAAAAATAAATCAAAATTACGTAACTAAAATGAAAATACGTTACTGAAAGACAATCGAAACGAAATTGAAATAGAAACCATGATCGAAAAATTGTTTATAAAATATAATAAAATACTTCAAATACAAAGTAAACGAAAAGATAAACTTATCACTCCGTAATCGGCGTGTGAAAGAATTATTAATCAGCTACTCTCGTGTTTAGCCATGTCTTTTGCATCAGATTCACTCACTTTCAGCCATGACAGTTCTGGGCATGGAGCTTCCCAATTTGCTTCAAGTTACAACAATAGGATTCGGAGTCTATCTTTAATATACGTCATTGGTCTATAGATATTCATGGTCATCGAGCTTCGGCCATTTTCCATTGTTTCGAGAAGCTAAAGAAAACAGATCGCGCCAGGTGACGCATAGATCGAATCCGTGACCTGCGATAGAGGTTTTTCATTGAAACTGAAAATGAAAGTAAATTTTCTGTCTGTCGATAGGGCGGCGCTGCAGGCGTTTTTGGGCCGAATGTACATGCAGCGCCACTTTTCAATAGAGTTCTCGCCCTATTGGGAGCTAGAAACTTTAGCTTCATTTTAACAATGGAGCTCGATGACCATGAATATCTATAGACCGTGCTCTGAACTTATCCCATTGTTATACAATACATCCAAACACGCAACAACTCGTTACCATCGTTATACAATAACAAGTCGGGCAAAAACGGCGCACTTCGATGAGTAGCAGTATAGGATTGCCTTCCTCTTGCCATCTTGCCCTCTTGCCCACTTTCTGCTTTTGCTTTGTAATTCCCCTCAACAGATGGCGCGGGCGGGCGAAGCCGCGGGTAACAACTACTTTGAATATATTTTTATTTGTATAAGTAAAAAATATATAAATCAATAAACGGTGGATACTCAGTCAGATGACGTATAGGGGGGTGCTCCACTTGTCCACAAAAGATTATATTTCGTGACTGATGAACATTTCATCAGATAAGCAGATATCATTCAGTTTGACTCGCACAGAAAGAGTGCTGCTTAGCACACGAAAACGAAATGTATATCTGTGACGAAATAAAATCGTCTGTGGACAATCGGTGTGTAGGGGGGGGAAGTGCTATTTGTGTTTACTAGCGTTGCTGTAAAATGTTTTACTTGTTTATTGGCCTACTCCTCACTAAGAGTGAAGAAAACCTATGTGTTCGTTTCCCCAACTCAATTTATTTTTCTCTGAAATCGACTTAAAACTCATGATTCGAAAAGATATGTTGAAATTTTGGAAAACAATATTCCGCGTGTACGTATGTGACAGTGAACTCCTCCGAAACGGCAAAAAGCAGAATTTAGAGGGTACCTTAAATGTGCCTTGACGTATATTTTATGACAATTGGTTAAGCCCTTTTAGAGATAATAATTTTTCTCTGAAAATGAAAAATGGCTGTAGCATTCATAGCGAATCAAGCTCAGTAAACTCGACGTACAGAAACCTCTTATTAAGGCGAATTTTTTTTTATAAATAACTAGTCTGGCTCTAATGAGCCGTTTTGGAGTTATTTACGCGCCCCCCCCCCCCCCCCGACAAAAAAAATAAATAATAAATGTTACTCTGAAAGATTTCTTCTGTTTACTGTAGGAAAGTATCGTAGTATTCATAAACTGAGTTTATTGTTATAGAATGATTTAGCCCATGAATATTTTTAAACGTAAATGATTTATACCGTTAACATGTTGTTTGTTCTCATAGAGCTGGAGATGACTTCAAAAATCTTTGCTCAAAATGCTTCAATAGTATTGAATTCAGTAGTTTCCCTATAGTAAACTACGGTGGGATCTACTGACCCGCCTGTGCTAATAGCAGCGCCGCCCTGGTGATCCCACGAACTGGGCGGACTTGTGGTGCTGATAAGATACCACCTTTCAGAGGTTCCCGACATTTCAGCAGAAGACCTTCGATTGTTCCGGGTGACACGTGCAAGCATCGACGATCTCTATCTGTCAATTTCTCGGGTTTGCCACTTAGCTATCACATGTACCGGGTATTTGTAGAATGGTGTAAATCTCACGGACCGAGCTGTTCCACGTTGGAAGTCGTTGAGCTGTTTTGAACGACCCACATCTTGATAATAGAAAGCAGATAAGTATCTGAAGATGTGTGATGCTATTTAAATAATTTACTTGTCATTGTCATGCGACGTTTGGCACATTCCATGATTCATGAGGGGTGTCCCTAAACTTTTGATCACAAAGTGTATACGTACCATATAAACATGATAAAATCAAATCTTTCAATTTTTATTCAAAAGTGTGTCTCAAAAGTCGCGGGCCAAATGGATTAATTGGTTGCTTTGACTTTGTACGTGAAATAGCAGGTGTTTCAGACACAGCCCGAAAATGTGGATGACTTAAGGGAAAGAATCACCAATACCCTACACAGCATTACACAGCTACACATTAAGCGTGACAGAAGAAAATTTGGATCGTGTGAGACATTGTCTTCGAGTGCATGGTACACATTTTGAACATGAAAGATAAGCTTGCGAAACCGTATGAACATAAAGCCAACATTCATAAACTTTTTTTGAGACACACGGTATTCCAATTAATAATTTTTGCAATTATTAGGATCGATAAGTACTTATGTTTTCACAATGTGTGTCCGTCTGTCCGTCCGTCTGTCTGTTGGTGCTCTAGCTTTCGAACGCTTCCGAATTTTCGACTTCCGTTTTCGCAATTCGACAACTTAGGGAAATCGGAAGACTGAGTTCGTTGGTGGAAAAAATCGGTCAACTACTTCCGGTTCAAAAGGTCAAAAATAATATAGGGGACCACGTTTTTCACTATACAATTCCATGTATAAATGGCCTGTGCATTGCCAAATGCTCTTCTCCCTTTAAGATTCTATAGCTAAAGCAGAGAAAAGGCTTGTGAATTAAGTGAAGACACGTGATCGTCTTTCTTGATGGTCTATATCAGTCAGAACTGATTCAAGGGTGTGTGGTTTAGTGGTACAATTATAGTTCACTGGAAAGTTTCAATGCTGAGATATGGCATGTATTATATCAAACAGCTTGAAATAATATGTCATGATTGAATATCAACGTAAAATTAACGTTAATATCGGTTAAAAGGTACCTGCTTTTCATGGACCCATTATAGTTCATTGGAATTTTCAATGCTAAAATACGGCATGAAATATATCAAATGACTTGGAAAGATGTGCCATGAATGAACATAACGTAAAATTAATGATAGTTGAAATTGGTTCAAAGGCAGCTGCTTTTTGTGGACCCATTATGGTTCATTGGAACTTTCAATGCTAAAATACGGCATGTAATATATCAAAAGACTTGGAAAGAAGTGCCATGAATGAACATAACGTAAAATTAATGATAGGTGAAATTGGTTCAAAGGCACCTGCTTCTCGTGGACCCATTATTGTTCATTGGAAATTTCAACGCTAAAATATGGCATGTAATATATCAAACGATTTGGAATGAATTATCATGAATGAATATAACGTAAAATTAATGATAGTCGAAATTGGTTCCAAGGAACCTGGTTTTTGTGGAACCATTATGGTTCATTGGAACTTTCAATGCTAAAATATGGCATGTAATATATATCAAACAACTTGCAATGACGTGTGATGAATGAATATAACGTAAAATTAATGGTAATTGAAATTGGTTCCATGATTCGTGTTTTAATAATACCATTATGAAACTATTGGAAACTTTCACTGCTAAGATATGGCATGTAACTACTTACACCTTATATTATCAATAGTTAGTTTGTGTTAGGCAAATTTTACCAATAGCTAGTAGCTACTCATCCCTTCAATGATACATGCTTACGCAGAAGTGCGTTGGCAATTGTTTTTGAAGAAAGATTATTTAATACGAATGCTAATAAATTAAAGGATTCGTATATGTTCTAATCTGTAGAGAAATGCCACTTTCTCCATTTAACTTTTCAGATAGTTTTATTCAGTCTGAACTATACGTTTCCCTTAAAAGTACGCCTTGCTTAGCAGTCATAGGCTTCCTTAGCAATCTCATCTAATTTATAACAATGAAAGGCTTCTTTAGAAATCAAATGCTTTCCTTTTCGTTCTCGATTTCTTTAAAATCATATCGGTCCTGGGCATTTCGGTTGCCTGACTTGTTGCAATTAAATTCCATTTTAGCTCTACACTACCTTGCCAAAAGTAATGAGAAACCCCTATTTTACATAAAAATGAGGCATTCCCATGCAATGTAAATGCTATTGTTCATCCCAACACAACACAACAGAGGTCACTTGCATGCTGTAGGAATTAAAGTTCTACAGGGTGGGCCATAAGTCCCTTACCACCATTTGTACAATTCGTGTTTGTCGAAATTGATGGACAACCACCATATGGGGACTTATTAGACCTACTGGAAAGTCTTATGATGCAGGTGACAAGAAGGCGGCTATCTTAAAAGATAGCATCTGTTGTGATTTCAAATGTTTTAGTCGTGGGCCTTCCACACCTGGGTTTGTCTGCTACGGACCCGGTATCCATGAATTTCTTGAAGAGCCGGGCAACATTAACACGGGACACAAGTTGTCGATCAGCGTGCCGTTCATTAAACTCCCATCCTTCAGCCCTTGCACTCCTCCCTCCCCATCCCCTTATCAACTCTATCCTCTCCTCTGTGGTTAGTGGCATGCTTTAGCACCTGCAACAAAGGGCAAATAACAGTGAGAATCGCCATTTGGAATCACATAACTGTTGGACGAATTACGATATGAACAAATGGACTGCACCATTGTTTTCCTTGGGAAATTTTAGCCCAAAATCATGTTCTCCATGACCCCCTTCCCATTTAAAACCCTACGGTGCATCCCAAACAGTTTGTATAGAGTTCAATGCCTGCACCATGTAGCTTCCCTCTAGGCCTAATATGTCCCCACATGGTGTTTGTCAATTTCCGCAAACATGAAATGTACAAGGGATGGTAAGGGACTTACGGCTAGGGAAACTCTTTTCCCACCCTGCAAATAGATAAAGTAAGGAACCTCCTTTCCCCGTGATCTGCCGACAAAGCGGCATGGTGATTGGCTGACCCAAGTCACGTGTTGATCCGTCGCCATTTTGTGATAGCTCAGGCAGGCATCAAGCTTGCTTGTAATGAAGTCTTTGCTTTTCCCATGTGTCTTTTCTTTCCTAAAATAAAATGAAAGGATATTGTGCTGTCGAATGCTGAGGGGCTGTTAAAGGCAAATTAGGAGGGGTGATCAAAAGGTGGCGGTTCTCATTTCATCGTCCAGTGCTTTTGAGCGGGAGAGTGCAATGCGTTTTCTTTATGCTAAAGGACTGAAACCACTCGATATCCATAAGGAAATTGTATCGGTGTACGAGGGTGATATCGTGCAGCTCCGAACAGTACAACGTTGGTGCAAGGCTATTAAAGAAGGACGAGAGAAATGGATGGATGAACATCGCTCTGGCCGGCCGCGGGAATCCAAGACTGACAGCAACATTGCCGCTTAGAGAGCGCAGGTGAGGGAGAACCGGCGGATTACCGTGAGAGAAATCGCTGCAACGTTGGGCATTTCATATGGGACGGCGTACCTCATTGTTCATGCAGATGTGTGCCACGACAGTTGACGGCCGAACATCAAGGTGCTCGTTTCGATGCCTGTTTGCTGCATCCCACCCGATACCAGGAGGAGGGTCAGGATTTTTGGATCGAAACCAAGATGCAATCGGCGGTTTCGAAACACACCTCATCTCCCATCAGCTGGCAAGGTCATATTGACATGTTTTTGGAATTGCCGTGGTCCGATACTGCTTGAGTTTCCTCCACCGCATACCACTGTTAATTCCGAACGCTACAGAGCCACATTGGAGAATCCTCGAGCGGCCATACCCACGAAAAGACCTGATTTGGCAATGGAGGACATCGTGCTGCACCACGATAGCGCACGTCCCCACACAGAGAAACATTGCTTCATCCTCCATACAGGCGGACCTCGCTCCCAGTGACTACCATATCTTCGGACCGTTGAAGAAGTCACTGACTAGTGAACATTTCCGTGATGACGACGAGGTGAAATCGGCACTACGCAACTGGTTCCACATTCAACAAGACGACTTTTATCGACAGGGCGTGGAAAAACTTGTCCACCGCTGGAATCGTTGCCTCATTTGGCTTGGAGATTGTGGAAAAATAAAATTTAAAGTCTTCTATCGAATGTACATGGGATTATTCTTTCCCGGTCACGATTTTAGAGAGAAAAAAAAGTAACATTACTTTTTGATCACCCTTCGTACTTGCGATCCCTTCAGTAAAGCAAAACGAAGAACAGAGCGATTACTTCCGAAAAAAGTTTGTGGCAACTGGTTCAACGATGCTGTGCGAAGTAAATAAAATGAATGATATAAATGACAGTGGATAAATAATGGAAATGATTTTTATATAACATGAATCATTTATAATTTCTTAAAATCGTTATGCTGTTAGATTGCATTATATATTTTAGATATACCCGACACAGTTTTCGTGTTAAATCTAAAGTTATGTGCACGTGCTATTTATAACTATTTACAAAGTTTTAAGACGATATAAGTATGTACTAGAACAAAAGCATATTCCATATTCTAGAACAGAAAAAACCTTTGTAATAATAACTTGCTTCATTTCCTTAAAACTCAGCACTTTACTCAATTTATATAATAAAAATCTCATTTTGCTCAGTTTTCCGATCAAGTATGCGATGTGACCATTGAAAGTAAGATCTGGTCAAATACAGGGTGTTTCAAAATTATGTATAATAAATTTAGTGACATCTTCTTCAGGTCAAAAGAAGACGAAAATGTTCTATAGCACTTTGTCTGGAAACGATTTATTTACGCGATACAGCCAACTAAACACGTGGCTCCAAATTACAGGAATTGTTCAAAGTGCCCGCCACCAGCTCGCACGCACGCTTCGGCTCGTTGCATGAGCGACCGTCTGATGTCAAGGAAGAGTTCGTCGCCAGCATTACGAACGGTTTGGCATGCATTTTCAATTCGTTGTCGCAGATCCATAATGTTAGGAACTTCTGTGCTGTAGACGATCGTTTTCACATGACCCCACAGAAAAAAGTCCAAGGGATTAAGGTCGGGTGATCTTGCAGGCCAGGCTACCGGTCCACCTCGACCTATCCACCGATTCGTGTGCTCGCACAACATGGCTGAAATGTGCTGGAGCGCCATCATGCATGAACCACATGTTAGATCTTATCAAAAGAGGAACATCTTCCAGTAATTCTGGCAATGCATTCTGCAGAAACAAAAGATACGTTCGCCCAGTCAATCGTGGCGGCAACACATAAGGGCCAATTAAGTTATTTCCGACAATTCCACACCAAATGTTCACGGAGAAACGCTCTTGATGCGCTCGAGCTCTGGTAACATGCGGGTTAGCATCTGCCCAATGGTGCTAGTTGAGAGAATTTACGATTCCTGTCCGGGTGAAGATTGCTTCGTTCGTGAAAAGTATCTCGCTGAGACGACGTTGTATCCATTGGCAAAATCGTTGTCGGTGTGGATAGTCCGTTGGGTTCAGTGCCTGAACCAGTTGCAGGTGGTATGGATGCAAAAGCTGACGGTGAAGAATGCGCCAAACAGATGAGTGCGGAATGTGTACCATGGAAGAAATACGACGGGTGCTTGTCTGTGGTTCATCATGTATGATGTCAATTATCACATCCTCCTCATCCGGAGAATGTGCTACAGGCCGCCCTTGTCCTGTTTGACGGCCAAAGGAACCACGCTCCCTCAAATGTCTGTTCGGTTATTTGGCAAACGTCTATTCGGAAAGCGTTCTTGGTAGAGTCTTCTTGCTTCCACAGCATTTCCGTCCACAAGACCATACATTAGGTGCATGTCAGAGTATTTTGCACTGGAATACGTGTACACGACATTTTTTACGTAAATCGTAATGCGTATGTCAAAGCACGCAAACGTTCTGAAATTGATATTCCTAGTGGATGTACAGTAGTGAAACTACAGTAATGGAAAAAACCCTAAAGTAGGTTTAAATGGAACAAACCACTCAACCTAGTGTTGGGTCGAAATGCTGGAACTGCTAAAATATCGTCCGCTAACTACCGTGCTTCCCTACTCTATCATATTGGATTACTCGCAAACAAATCGTTTCCAGACAAAGTGCTATAGAACATTTTCGTCTTCTTTTGACCTGAAGAATATGTCACTAAATTTATTGTACATAATTTTGAAACACCCTCTATAACTAATGACAATTTATGCTGTTTTGCCCATGTTTAGAGTCATATTTCTATCGGTATACCACTGACGTGAGACAATTTCTCTAAGTCCTTCTCTCTAAATCATAGATATCGCTAGCGACAATTGCTGTATATTACATGAATAAGAGAGAAAGTTATCGTCGACATAACTGTGCAAAGTAGAGTTGGTCGATATTTCATCTAGAGTAGAATAAGTTGCTAAAGCAGAAACCTTGGACAACGCCAAGGTCTGATGGAATACAGATGTTGTATTGACCACTTTTTAACTGCATCTGCCTATTATTGAAGTAGGAAACATAGAGCGCATACGCTTCACTGTGTACACCAAAGCGATATAGGTCATACAACAGTTGTTGTCAAAGGCTTTGGAAACGTCGGTCTTGGCGAGTATATAAACATGATTTGTATCAAGAGCGTCTACAATTCGTATGTAATGGAGGAAAATCAAATACATTCCACTGCAGTTGTTTCTACATCCGAATTGATAAGGTGGAAGTTGGGGAATGATAAACATCTTCAATTGGATAAATATCGCTTGCTCCACAACTTTAGTAATTGGATGGAAGTTTGCAATTGGACGATAGTTAATGTAGTCTGAAGTAGCTCCTTTCTGTTTATAAAAGGGAGTGATATTTGCTATCTTCCAATTATCAGGATATGTCGAAGAGTGAATAATGTAGTTTGCCGTGGCCGTCAACCACGATATTATGTTTGTATTCATAAACTTTAGAACCTTCCCAGTTATCAGATCACAAGGGAATGCCGTCCCAGATTTAAGATTTTGGATGGAGAGAATGATATCAGTATCTGTGATAAGCTGATAATTCTCAAATAGATAATGAGAGTTATTAGAGTTGGAAAAGTTTAGGTTGGAATTCATACATTCTCAAAACCGTTCGGGTTTGCACACCATTCCGTATATTTAGAAAATATTTGCGATTGGTTCGTGTCATGGACCATTTTCAACGACTTGCGAAAGCAGATTTTGAAAATCTTTCATAACCTTGGAGGAGTTACAGACAGACAGAAAGATACGTCTCCCCATACAGATAGCATAAAGCACCTTTCGGTACTTAATAAACCATTAAGGAATGACATAACCAAGTAGCGAAAGGTTAAACTATACTATTCGCGGAACCTTATTTTTAAACCACCCTATGTTAACATTGGAAGTGTCACGTGGATTTCATCAGAGCAACTCATCGATGAAAGCGAAAGGAGAGGATGACGTACGTCGACGACGTAAGAAGGTGTTCGACTCTCCGAAAGCCACGCGAGAGGAGAACGAGAGGTACGGCAGAAAGAACCGATGGCTGAGTGACGAAAGGTCGCGGGATCGATCTCTTCCGACACGGAAGGAAAAACTGGCAACGAGTGAGAGGCGAACAGAGCAAAAAGGACGCTGCGAGGCAAACGAAGTATCTTTCCACAAGGTGAACGATTTATCTACAGAAGCCGTTCACGGGGAAGTCTTCGCCGGCGAGCGTCAGTCAACGGTCGGCGAGCGGGAGAGCGAGTTACGTAATCCTCGCGCAAGCGAGTGGGAGTCTCTCGTCGCCGTAAAACTTGCCACCCCAGGGGAGCGTCGTCTGACAAGTGCCGTTGAAGCTTTGATAAAGGAGCTGCTGCCAGAAGCGTGCCCCGACGTCGCCCACGAAAGGAGCGAGGTTCAGCCGTCTTCCGTATACGTCCCGCCGTTAGCGGACGAGCCGACCCCGACGGGAGAAAACGACGCCCGTTTAACACCGTTTCGACGCCAAAGGTACGAACGAACTTTCTCTTGTTTTGAGTCGCCTAATGGTTGCGCACATAGAGTAGCCTTTAACGTGACAGTGCTCAGCGTAACCATTACGGAGACTCAATTAAAACTTTTTCGTGTCACTTTCGAAGAGGAGGCCGAGGAACTAACCATCGGAGCTTCCGTTGTAGGCATTTATCCGTTTTCGCTCGGTGCATACCTCACGGGTGAGGCCGGAGGCTTCGTTCCGAGAAACCGAGCCTCAAAACTGTTACACTAACCTGAACTGTTTCTGCGAACTCTTTTTCGTCGAGGGATTCCGATTCCGACGGAGTTTTCAACACGTGCGGAAAACGTTTCGTCTTCCGACGAGGTTCTACGTCGACGAGTCTGGAGAGGCGTAGAAGAGGGATCTGAAGCGTTGCCTCGATTATCTTTTTCCTTCTAATCGTAGGCCGAGTTTACCGCTTATTATTGTGCTCCATATGTTCTGTTTTTATGTGTATTCCAGTGTCAGAGATGTACCCACGTAATTTCTTACCATAAAAATTGGCTATCTTCAAGCGACGAAGATTATGTCACGTGTGTGTTATGATGTGGAGGAGCTACGTGCAATGCTCAGCTGTACATATTAAAGTGTCTTATCTTGCTTACAAAATGAAATCCTACAAAGGTGCTGTGTAGCCCGATTGATTTAGTGAATATTTAAGTGTGACACATCCTGTCTAAATCATCGTTTACGCAACAGTTCGATGTGTAATATATGCCTCAGTAATTTTGTTTCTCGTCATGTGAGCAACAGTCGTGAATGGTGGTGTGTGTGTGTGTTGTATACCATTCAAGGGATGTCCTTTTTTATTTAGTGTGTGTCCATTACCGAAGAGCTCATCTTGTGTTCATCTCCCACTTCAGTGCTTCGGTTAATTTAAGCTAGAGCTTTCACGAGCAGCCCTCGTGTTACGTTGCCCGTTCTACGAGAGCCTCAACTCTTCCTATCTCCATTTTCTACAATAGTTAACCCGGACGTCTGGGCGAGTTAACCTTGCCTCGCCATTCGTCGGGTATTCATCACCCTCGCCGTATCCAGAACCCTAATCCATAGATCACCTCTTTCCGGATCGTCGAGCTTCGTGAGTCATCCGTCATTGCGGCCAGCCAGCATCAGGCTTCGTCATCCGTCAATACCCCTCAGCTGATCCCGTGTTCTTCTGCGAGAACTTCAAGTAAACGGCTTAGTTCCTGGACTGGACTTATTTAATTAACTTCAATAGCAGTCACGTGACAACTGTCTTCCTAATTTTCCACGTTACAAACTTTGATTCAAAATCGTGTTTATTTGCGGACGCTCATATCCTCAGGGGCGCCATCTTAACCACTTCCTTGAAGAAAAGGAGAATATTAAACTTTCATTCAATTTATTATAAACTATTCTTCCACTGCCTAATATTTTTCTTTTCCTGAGTCGGAGTATATTTACTGAGAACTATACGTGGCAGCGCCACCTATTATTTTTTGTTTGAACTAAAAACAGGTTTAATAAAGGCTTTATTAAATATCTGATTAATAAAAACTTTCTCGTTCCCGTCTCTTGTAAAATTAAAAACTCTGCGAAATCCACTTGACAGGAAGTTTCTAATGGACCATGATGATACCATTAAACCACGTACCTTTGAAATAATTTCAACTATCATAAATATTACGTTATATTCATTCATGACCCATCATTCCAAGTTGTTTGATATATTACATTCTGTCTGTAAGTCAGTGTGAGTGTGTATGGTGGGGGAGGTGCTCCTGAATGAGTGGTTTGTCTGTATCTGTGTGTTGTTTTCGCCTCGTTAATGTGTCTGTTTTATCTAAATTGCTATGATAATCTGATCATTACGTGAAACTGAGTGCGGTCGTTATGTGAAACTGAGTGTGTTGTATAACGTTTTTATAACAATAGTAATAAATGGTGTTTAACGTAATTGTTGGGAGAAGTTTAAAATTTCTGTTCGTGGGAACAATAGCTTCGGCAGTAGCGCTGGGCTCTGTTGCAGCGAGAAGAGATTCTAAAAAGAATGGCGTTGTTTAGCTTATACGTAGCTTCTTGTGGTAATGGAATTAAAATTATTAGTGTGCAACGGAACTTTATAATCGTTATAAAGCGACTGAGCATGCTGTTATTTAAATTAATTGTGGAAAGAAATGTCGGAGAACGGCGTTGAATCGAACGCCGCCCATGTCTAAGCCCCGATTCATCGATGATTGTTCTTTTATTGTGCGGAGTTCATCGAAGTTGAGAAAACATCGTGCCCACATGTTCGGTGAGACCGTTTTTTTTTCATATCTTGAAGAAACTTTCCCATGTCGGTTAAGAGAACTTTTTCAAGTCTGGTGTGCTTTTCTAGAAAAAAACATGTTGCCCTGCTTATGAAGAATACGCGTTTAAGCGATAGTGACAATTGATACTATTGCCGAGGTCGCTCGCGTTTGGCTTTCCAAGAAAAACCAGACATTTAGAGCTTCACTAATTAATAGTGGATAAATGTATGGTTTTGCTACTTATGATAACGCTAGATGATGGATTTTGTTTAAACTAATTAAATACCAGTTAGTTTTAGGTGACAAAGTAACGCATTTTCATTTGACAAAACCAGAAGCTGTACAGCTGAGCTTACATAAGTGTTTCTGAGCACTAAGTTGGAGTGAAGAAGTAAAAGGGGAGGGGCACAGGTGTGTATGGGGAATAGTCGCCCATATCCGTTCACGCTATTTTGTATGATTGAGCCCAAGAGGTCTTGTGTTGCTTCAATTGAAGTTACGCTATTGGATGAGTTCAGGGGTTACTGTATTCCTCCCCTCACTAAGAAAACAAAAGGGATACGCGACGCGTTCTAGCATTGGCCTTATCTTGGAGCCAATTGATCTCGTTTAATGTGACTAGATATTGACTGGTACACAGTGCTGTGAGTAATAGGGTATTTTAACCCTGGATGGTTCCGGGACACTTATGTCGGCAAGATGCCATATGATTAAGGTATGTTTTGCATATGTAAAGTTGTTTAGAATATTAGAGGGATTTAGAGTTTGTTGCTTTATTATTATCAATTTGTTTATGTGTTACGGGCCCCTTAGTTTATTAATATTTAGTTTGTAATAGTAATTTAGATTTTAACAATGTAACGTTTTGAGAATTCTGCATGTTGATTAAATATTTTTTTTTTGTTTGAAGCACACTGATTGGTTTTGTTTTTTTTTGACCTAAACGAGTTCTACCCTCCCTTGCCTCCACGTTCCGGGGTTTAGATCTGTCAAAGGGTCACTAGGGAGTCCCGCACGTGGGCGGCACAACATGCTATATTTTTGCATTGAAAGTTCCAATGAACCATAATGGTTCCACTAAACCAGGTTCCTTGAAACCAATTTAGACTATCAT
>JAHWFO010096236.1:0-15602 GCA_023313115.1 Rhysida immarginata | reverse complement strand
ATTTTTTCGAAATCTGAAGTAGACAGTGACCTTCCTCATGCTTTGAAGGTCATGTATGCGAAATTTCATCAAGATCGGACTAAAACTGTAGATTTGTATAAAAAACAGACCCACAGACAGACAGACCCACAGACAGACCCACAAACATCCTTCTTTATATATATAGATAGATAGATTACTTGTTCCGGCTGCACCAAAAAGTTTTACGGAAAAAATTATTTGAGAAAAAACATTTCAGCCAAGCTTTCTTTTCTGTGTTCTTTTTTATTTTGAGTCTTGATTTTAACAATAAATCTATATGGTGCGTTTAACAATGGAAAATCACTTGTGAATAACGTGTTTAGATAAATAATTTAACGTGTTAATGAAAGAAATTACGATTACAGTAAGCAAAATAACTAGTTTAAATAATTTTAAAAAATTCCCGATTATAATAATAAATCTTTAAATAATATTATAGTAATAATGATATAATATAAAACATTAATTGTGGTCAATATTGAATTACTCGTCTTCACAATATTAGTGGTCGGCTCGTTGGCCGAGAGGGTTAAGGCGCAGGTCTTTCCGTTCTTGAAACCAGCGAGCCGCGGCTTCGAATCCCGCCGAGGGCCATGGATGTTTGTATTCGTCCCTTTCATTATCATCCTTTCATTCATCATGCGGAAGGCAACGGGAAACCACCGCATTATCACTTTTCTCTAGAAAACTGAATGGATTATCTATATCCAATCAATCACCAGAAGTCAATTTCGACTTGATGGAAATCAACAATAACATTAGTGCGCAGGTAGTTCACAGAAACCTATTAATAGAACACGTGGTGATGTTTACTTTTTTCATGCGCTTTTGTTTACGTTCTGGGCATAACAATATTTCGACAAGACATATAAGGAAACTTGTGTTTATTTATCTCTAGTTCAAATTTTATCTTATTTGGACGAATAGAAAGCATTCTACAGCCCTCTGAACTGGAAAACTTATTTCTTGCTAACCATGTATTTTCTTAATGAAGAAATATTCTTGACATATCAACGTGCGCTTCCTTGAATGGATTTCCTGCTCTCGAAATTATCATAAATATGAGATGTTCACTTCGACAGGCGATTTGTTATAAATTTGATTTCATTTCTTCTCTTTTCCTCCGTTACTTTTTCGGTGTCGAGGGTGTTAAATAACCATTAGGTCTTTAACCACGAAATCAGCCAAATGACATTGCAGTATATATCATCGGTACATTTGAAATAAGGTAAAAAGCTAATTTTGCTGAAGTTGTTGGTCCATACTTTCCCACAAGTTCTTCAGATGATTGTGTGCGCTCTTAGTTTTCAGAAATTTGACAAAACTATATTGGAAGAAGGGTGTAAGAGAAAGTAATATCGGTCAATTTATTTAATGGTCTTAGTGGCTCACAGGGAAACGCTGTGCATTTTAGACAGAGAAATGCAGGTTCTAATCATAGCCAGAGCATTCATTTAAAATTTTTTCCTTCACCTTTTGCGCAGTAAAAGCGGGTAGAACTAGAAAGAAAATGTCGCAATAAAATAAACCATTAGAATCTAAATGGAATCTAAATGAAATCAAAAATCGATTATGTTTGGCCTGGTCCCTGTATTCTCTTGCGACTAAGCGTGACTATTCTATAGCGGTTTGCAATGAGAGAATTATTTTCACAAAATGAAACCAAACTTTTAAAATTTTGATCATATACAACATCTTTCAACCACCCCTACGATTGCCAGATGACCCCATTTATCAATGCCATTTGGAGCCAGAAAAAATTTCGCTTTCAGCAGTTTTGTCATGAGTATCATGCAATGTGATGAAAGCCAGCTGTTACAAGTAGAGGCGTATCTTACGTAAACTGCTCCTGAAAGTGTGACTACCCTCGCAGGAAAACGTCGCCAGAAATCGATGTCTCGACCTGCGTCGAATGAGAGAGGGGATTCTAGAAATTAAGGCGTCGACTACTATGGTCATTTTGCGCCTTTTACACAAGTTATATCTGCACGCAGCCCGGGACAAACACAAACATCCATGCCCTTGGCGGGATTCGAACCCACGACCAAGCGGACTTGAGAACTAGAAAGCCTACGCCTTAGCCCTCTCGGCCACCTGGCCGGCTACGTCGAATGACACTGCGACCAATAGATAGAGAAAAATAATATGGTTTAATTAACTTTGTAATAAAATTGTTAGAACATACACGAGTAAATTGGGGGCCCAAATAGGCAATAATGAATTTACAAAAACTTTCAATATATTTTTAACAGGGATACAACAAAATTGTGAGAGGTAGTTTTTCTGACGCTACAACTCTAAACACACAAAGGTGAATAGAGCAGAGCCTTTTGCAACGCCTTCTTGTTCACTAATTTTCCAATCTGCCGATCCACAGTACATTCCGTTTCAGCTTAGCCGAATAATAAATGTCCATCCACAGTGCACATATCAAAAGAACACATGGCCATGTAACATTTTCATCAAGATGGCTGCCTTTTTGGTTGTTCCTGAACCACAAGGTTTTTTTTTGCTTTTATGGCAAAACTTTTTTTTAACTACAATTAAAGATGCGAAAGATGCCAGTTTGATCTGAAAGGTAAACTCCACGGAAAATTTCCACTTTACTTTTTTTTTTGCATCATAACGTTAATCCAGGTTATTAAAGTATATGCCATTCAAAATCTTTCGATTTTTCTATCTCTTCTCCCGAGAACACGGCGGAACACTACGTTATCTCTTGCCCCGAGAACGTCGGGGAATTTCGTCGCCGAGGTTCTAATCGCTTTCGAATCTAGTTTCGCTTCGAACGATACTACAGGGTGGTTATAAAATAAGTTCGCCTACTCAGACCCTCTAGAGCCCAATCTAAGTGAGTACCGATTGAGTACCGATTGAGATGCAAAGTGAAATGTAGGCTATTCAGACCACGGGGGAGAGAATTCCGGAAAGAAAGAAACTAGTACAAGTTTTCATCACCAAGTGTAATTGTGGCGCTGTGGGATGAGAAATGGAGAACTTAAAAATAGTTTTATTGTTTTAAACAAGCAGGCAGGGTTTCTGTGTGATTACAGAATATGTCCGTTCTCAATATCGCCCTATTAGCAGAAAGTTTATGCAAATTAGAAAGTCAACATACCCAGAATGGAATGGATTGATCCATTCATAACATTATGTTTAGTGAAAAGCTTTCACGAAAGATCATGGTTTTAAGCAAGAAAGAACGTGCATTGGTGGTAAAGTTGTTTTACCAGAATGATAACAGCAGTCCAGCTGCATTGCGAGCATATCGTCGTCTAAAAGGATTCCAAAAGGGCCCATGTCATATACTTGGTTGCGAAAAATAAATCGATAAAGTGCGAATCGGAATCGCGCATCGAGGTTTCCGTACTACCATACAATATATTTAACAAAATATGCCAGGTTTTGGAAGGTGTCGCAATGTGTTCTCGATTTCGGCTTTTATAGACGTATAATCTACGAGGGGCGATTGATAAATCAGGTCTCCATGGCTGTAACTTTTTTATTTGTTAACCGATTTTCAAAATTCTTTTTGTATCTTATTCTACCATTTGTCCTCTATGTAATGCACTATTCACTTTTCGACATAGTCCCCATCCCTTTCCACGCATTGCGCCAACGCGTGACTAATTGGATGAACCCGTCGGAGAGAAATTCCGGAGTTGTTGTCGACACCAGAATTGAATGGCAGCGTTTACCTCGACGTCAGAACCAACTCATGTCCCTTAAGGGGGCTCTTTCTACTTTGGGAAGTGGTGAAAGTCGAAATGTGCAAAGTCTTTCATTTTTGAACTGCAATTTTTCATCTTTGAACTGTAGGCGCTGCAACGCCTCTGGTGTGTGGTGACTCGTGTGCGAGCGGACGTTATCGTACTCCAGAAGAGGATCCAAAGCTGCCATTCAATCCTGGTGTCGACAACAACTCCGGAATTCCTCTCCGACGGGTTCACCCAACTAGTCACGCGTTGGCGCAATGCGTGGAAAGGGATGGGGACTATATCGAAAAGTGAATAGTGCTTTACATAGAGGACAAATGGGAGTATAAGATACAAAAAGAATTTTGAAAATCGGATAAGAAATAAAAAAGTTACAGCCATGGAGACCTTATTTATCAATCGCCCCTCGTATAATAGTTTAAGTGTCGAAATTTTTAAAATAAGTAGGTACACCGGTAGATTAGTCGTTAGTAAATTAGTCTCTTGACCTTAAATTAAAACTTTCCGCGCACTGCTTAGATTCTTTACTTTGGAAAAGTATTGGATATCAAACTGAAAGTTCCAAAACTTTCGATTTCATCTCTCCGCACTTACATACACCGGCAAATTAACTTACACACCCCGTGAACATTAAAGTTTTCAAATATTAAAATATCAGAGGCGTAAATTTAACACTGCTTCAATTCGGTAAAAGATTAACTCAATACCGGCAATTTATCCTACACAGCTCTTGAACATAAATTAAAAATATATTACCATAATTTTAACTCGCCCACTTCTTAGATTATTTGCTTTGTAATAAGCGTTTTGAACAAAAAAGTTTTCAAATATTAAATTAACAGATCACCTGGGAAAAGATTTTATGTTTGGGGTATGTTCCATTTTGTTTTTCCATCGTGAAGAGTTTCTGTTTTCGATCACCGCTTTTTGACTTTTTTGACATTTGCGTCTTGTTCAGGTAAATTAAACTCTATGCCTGCCATTTAGAGCTTTGAATTCAACAGAGCTGTAATAAAATTTACTGAACAATCAAACATCTTAACAATCAATGATATCTTAACATCACACATCTTAATAATAAAAAAACTTACATTGTTAGTTATTGTATTTCAACTGTATTCTTAATGGTTATTTTATTTCAACATTATTTTTTATTGTTGAAATTTTATTTCATTTTTAATCGACATCAAAAAAGGTTATCAATTAGACGCGTATGTATGTTATATTGTCGGAATTGCACAATATTCGTATATGTTAGTCTATATGGACTTCGAAACAGGTGTGCCAAATTTCATAAGTGTGTGTATGTTTGTTTGTCCACGTATTTCTCAGAAACTAGAAATCGTATTGTAATATTTCTTCCTTTTATTGGATTAAGTATCTGTCAACTTAGGGAACAGTTCAAGTTTCATCAAAATCGGTTCAGTAGTTTTCAAGTTATGGACTGATATAGTAGGCGATAGTGAAAGTTTCATCAAAGTCTTCAAAGATTATTAAAAAATCGACTTTAATGAAACTTTCACATACATACACACATACATACATACATACATACATACATACATACATACATGCATACGTAAGTACATACATACTGTAACGATTATAAGATAAAGGGGGGAAGCAAAAGGCAAGGGCATCCCGTATCTCCGACACCTTTAGGCAACAGAGGTTGTTTTCTCGGAGTGATAGAGACTATAAGAAAGCATTAAAAAATGTTGAACGTAATAATAAAGTACGAGGATTTGTGGACTATAACTTATCTTCTGTAGAGGTCTTCGTCGATGGCTCCTTCCAATTCCGATGCGTGTTCTCGTCAGAGTAAACTTTCACGCTAGTCAAAATGTATAAAAAAGGACAAACATTTGAATAAAGATTCATCACAACTACAGCGATTCTGACATAAAATAATCCTGGTTTTTTTTTCTAAATACGGGTTATTCTTATAACACAAATGTAAACATCAATCCAAGTTCATGCTCTTTAATTCTCCGGCGTGTCATTTCTTTTATCGCACACGGATGTTCAGAAAACTAAAAAAAAATAAAAAACAATAAATTGCATCCTAACAAGTACTATGATAGAATATCATTAAATATAATTTCATATCCACTGAGTTTTAGGAAACGTCCAAAGAGTTAAATCTGTTTTTATAAAATAGAAATCGATTTCCTAGGTAAGTATCGTTTAGTTTATCTTGTTTTGTGACCTATTAATACTCATCACGGTGCATAGTTTTCTGTATATGTTTCTTTCTTTGGTTTTATTCTCTCAGGTTCTATCTTTAGCTGAAATTAGCTATTCGCAATTTTCCACGACGGTTACCAACTACGCATAAAAAATCAAGTAAGTTATCAAAATTTCTTCTTATCATCCACATTTTTGCGTAACGTACAGATCAGTTTCTTCGATGTCTTAATAGTTTAATCCTAGTTCCATTTATGTTCCGAAAGTCTAATTAACAATTAGTCTCCTTTTTTCGTTTACTTATTATGTAAGTCTCATTTGGCCGGGTAAGTATTGGAATGTTCGTGCTTTCGAAAACTAGGACTTTTATTTCTGTTCTAGCCAATGAGTTTAATGCAAGTAAGTTTGGGAATAGGGAAATTCTAAATCTATCCTAACAATAAGAAGGGACAAGATAAGGACAACAAAATCTATCAATAGAAATGTAGCATCTTTTGGGGGGTGTTAGTATGGAAAACTTACGGCACCAAAACCTTTGGACTATCTGTGGTTGACCCATGCCCTTGACAGCTTCCAACCTTTAATGAAACGTCTATTCCACAGCACGCCGAACACTCCCTACATCCAATGAGCGTAACTGCAGATTTTCATAGACTTATTCCCAGCATATTATGCGCCATATCGTCGGTCAGACAATTCTAGAAAAAGAAGTAAACAAAATATCAACAGAAGCCTTATACCGGGTGATTCAGTCAATTTCTGATCATTTCACTCGAATGACGTGCATTAGGGATAAACAATTGAAAGAATGTGAGCGCCATATCGAATTTCTAAATAGTTGGAGTTTGTATTGTTGCAACGGCGCTGCATGAAAACCGTACTGTTGAAAAATGGCGTCCGCTTTATCAACAGAGCAGAAATGCAAGGTTGTCGAATGGTATTTCGAGACAAAATCACCTGTAATCGTGCAAAGAAAGTTCCGGTAGGAGTATAAGTGTCGAGACGCACTAGGTAGGCAAACAATCATGGATTTTGTCAAGCAATTTCGTGCCACTGGATGTATTAAAGGTGAGAAAAAGGCGGGAGCGAAGCTCGTATTCGAACGGCCGAAGTTGTCGAAAATGTTCGCACAAGGTTGGTCGATTACCCTACCAAAATATCTGCTCGCCGCCTATCCATTGAAGAAGGGCTGTCGTATACCATGACGTGGCGAATTTTGAAAAAGGATTTACACCTGTTCTCGTATAAGATCCATGTTTATCAGGAGTTAACAGACACTGGAAAAGTGATAACAGACACAGAAGTGATAACAATTTGCGATGGAGTTTGGAGCAGAAATGGAAGCCAATCAGGACATTGTGGACAACCTGTGGGTGTCAGATGAGAACTTATTCCATCTGTCAGGTGAGGTTAATAAACAGAACGTTCGTTTTTGGGGTTCCCAGCACTCTCATGAGATCCATAAGTCACCTCTTCACGAAAGGTTATGGCTTGGTGCGCGATTTTCAAAAGAGGCATCATTGGTCAGTTCTTTTTTGAGGGCACCATAACGTCACAGGCTTACCTTAACATGTTGGAAACCTTCTTTATCCCCGAGCTGCGAAGGAGGCATATACCGCTTCGACATCAATGGTTTCAACAGAATGGGGCTAGGCCTCACATCACTAATGAAGTGCTAGACTTTCTGAATCAGAAATTCGGAAATCGTGTCATTTCAAACAGGTTTCCAGATCGATTCGGGGGTGGCTTTCTTTGGCCCCCTACGAGTCCTGACCTAAACCTATGTGATTTTTATCTCTGAAGGTTCTTTGAAGACAGTGTGTTCACTACAGCACCAAGAACCCTAGATCAGCTGCGACAAAGCATCGTCGACTGCTGCATCCTTGCGGATGCAGAATCCTGGATAGAGTTATGAACAACTTCACTATTGAGTGTCTATCGTAATTCCGCTATTCATTTCCGAGAGGGAAATTCTCTGGCCCCCGTGGATCATCCAGTCTTTGCAAGTGCGCGCTCCCTTAACGAGATCTCGAGCAGTGAGCCGCGCTTGGGTTGCGAAGCTCCTTCGTGGGGTAGGAACGTTCGTGGTGGCCACAGTGAGCATATCATCAAGACTTTTCCACGGGAATAAAAACTCCGAACTGCCTAAAATATCATACTGAAATGCTAAGTTTGTAAACATTAATGGGTCAATAAATCATAGTACTGAAATGGTGAGAAATTGACTGAATCACCCCGTACAATCATCGTGCCCCATATACTTTGCTCATTACCGGATAAGTTTTTTCCATGTCTTTTTTATAATCTTACTAGAAGAGGTACCCGGCGTTGCCCGGGATAATTACACTTGCACAAACTTTTCCTTTCATTGTTAGTCATGAGATATATATTGTTGGTTCATGGAGTGTGTTTGTGAATTGCGTGCTGATACCATTGTTGATACCTATTGTTGTACCAACTTTGCCTTGCATTGTTGGTCATGAGATATTTCTCATTAATATGCCTTGCCATAACCATGAATATCGATTTTTTATCGATATTTATTATTTTTCCGAAATCTGAGGTAGACAGTGACCTTCCTCATGCTTTAAAGGTCATGTATGCGAAATTTTATCAAGATCGGAATAAAACTGTACATTTGTATAAAAAACATACAAACAAACAGACCCACAGACCCACAAACATCCTTCTTTATATATATAGATGGAAAATATCTTCAATCGATCTCATGTCGAGTAATTTCTCAATTAACTCTTCATGTGTCAGTATTTCCTTTAGAATTGGAAAGGCTGTCTAATGCTTGCTCATGTTGAGCGGTCTTGCTTCTCCGACTTCAGCCTTTTCCTGCCTGCCTCTAAAACTTCTTCGTTATGGCGGTCTTTGTTATTGAAACTAACTTCTGTATTTTAATTATTTTTCCGTCGTTAAGTAAAAAAACCTTAACGTGACGTTTGTTGCTCGCATCTCTTCCATTGTTTCTAGAGTTATTGTTTACCTGCTCTCCAAATTCAAGATTTTTATCTTTTTATCTTTAGATGAGGGGCGATTGGTGAATGATGTCACGTCAAACAGTTTCTAATCTAAATTTTTTATGTAATGATACCAGAATTCGTAGAAGGAGGAAGACCTATAACGTTCCAACGTTTTGGAACGTTACAATACGTATATGAAATTTCGCATACTTGTTTAGAAGCCCACATAGACTAACATATATGAATATTGTTCAATTCCAACAATATTACATACATACGCATCGAATTGATAACCTCTTTTTTTGAACTCGGTTAAAAATGACATAGAAGAAAAGTTTTTTTATAAGGACCCTCTTGCCTTTAAACTTTTCACATTTTTTATTATTTGTTCGACAATATGCCAGAATAACACATATTCTGTTAAAATTTCAACTGGCTACCTATTACGTTCAAAAGATACAGCCCTTAAAATGTCGGACAGACAGACAGCGGAGTCTTAGTAATAGGGTTCCGTTGTCACCTTTAGGGTTCCGTACCCTAAGGGTGACAACGGAACCCTAAAGGTAAGGAAATTTGTATCGCATTAGGAAGAGGACAGCGCAAGATAGCAGACGAAGTTGTTGAGGACGTGGCTGTTGCAGTGGTGGGCAGAGCTTCCTCTTCTCAACATTCTGCAACAAGTGCTCGAGCAACAGCACGCGAGTTGTTCATTTCATGGTCCACAGTGCGAAAGGTCTTGAGGTACATTTTGCATTGGTACCCATACAAGATTAATGTGGCACAAAAGCTAAAACCTCAAGATCCCACTCAACGCGCTGGCTTTGCATATCGCTTTCTAGTAGAGGATGGTTGTTGATGACCTGTGGCTATAGAACATTCTATGGTCAGACGAAGCACATTTCACCCTAGAAAAAGCGGTGAACACGCAGAACTGCCGCAGATAGAGTGCCTCGCTCCCCAATGTCGTGCATGAAAAGCCATTGCATTCTTAATATGTGGCTGTTAAGTGTGGATTCACCACTGATTTTATTCTAGGTTTTGAAGAAGTGACAAAACGAGGTTATGTAAGATGTTCTGTGACAAGTGCACGGTATTGTAAACTTCTTGCACTACATGTGATTCCTGTCTTACGAGAACGACGATGCTTGGAAACCACTGTCCTCATGCAAGATGGAGCACCTCCTCATACTGGTCGACAAGTGAAGGAACTGCTTCCTGCCAACTTTGGAGATGATCGTGTGATCTCTAGAATTATCCGGATGCGTGGCCTCCTCCATATCCGGATTTGAACCCGTGCGATTTTTGGCTCCAGGGATATTTAAAGATCGAGTCTATCAACAAAGCATACAGACTGTGCCAGACATTCACCGGGCAACGCTTCATGCAACAATTGATTACTGCGGGAGGTTAAGAAGAAGTTCGGAGTGCGAAATGCATGGAGCTTCAGCGGCCATATATTTGTTAAGAACTCATTAGGTAAAGCCAACCGTATCACTTCTCTCAGTGATTTTAGTCTTGTAACTTAATTCACGTCAGCAATTGATTATTTCATTTATGATTTGAATGTAACTGTGTATCTCTATTAATACTAAAAACTATTTATCTGGTTTTGTTATCTTGCAATATAATTTGTTTGAATTTTGTCAGTTCATTTTTTGCATTTCATAAACTAATTTTTTTTTCGTTTTTTTTTGTTTATTTTTTACGTGGATTTTTATTTGCTATATTTTAATTTAAGTT
This sequence comes from Rhysida immarginata, assembly GCA_023313115.1. Classification (NCBI taxonomy): domain Eukaryota; kingdom Metazoa; phylum Arthropoda; class Chilopoda; order Scolopendromorpha; family Scolopendridae; genus Rhysida; species Rhysida immarginata. The sequence continues at coordinate 4,966 of JAHWFO010096236.1, read as the reverse complement.
TCTTTATTTTGTTGCTGCCTGCTTAATTTATGTTTGGTTTTTTTTTTTGCATTATTTAATATGCTATTCTCTTATTTTTAAAACTTATAAGACTTGTTTGCTCTCCATTTTGTCAGTTTTTCAGTTATTTTTTTCATTGTTTCTTTATTGTTTCTTTATTGTTTTATCTCTTTATTTTTTATTTCTTTTATTATTTTTATTTTTCCTTTGTTTTTATTAGTTTTTCTATCTTTATTTTTTTATTATCTTTTATTTATTTATTTTTTCAATATAATTTTTTTACGATGATTATATCTTAATTATCTTAGTTTTTAGTTTTTATTTATTTTTGATTCAACACATTGTTCTGAGTTTTCTTTTTATTAACAATGTCACACGTATTTAACAATGATTTTTCCTTTTCGATTTTCCTGGAGTGTATTAATTCCCAAAATATGATAAATGTGATAACCAGCATAATAAGTATCTCTCTATTTTTTACTTAAATATTCGCAGCCTCAATACCAACTTAGCCTGTACATTGGCCGATCTTAAGACTCTTTATGTTGCAACCTAAAATCCTAATATTTACCGAGAGCTGGATCTACGACCACAACGATATTCCCGATATCCCTGGCTATCAGACCGCCTCAGTTGGCCGAAGTAATAAGTAGGGCGGAGGCATCTGTGTTTACCTCTTGCGTTCGCTTTTGTATCTCACTTTTCCAGATTATACCTTGGTTACAATTGACTATGAGGCCTTAACCCTTTTAATTAATAGGAGTGTAATCATTATGCCGATTTATTATCCTCCATCTGGAAATTTATCTGCTTTTTGTACGTTTTTAACTTCTGCACAAAAAAATTGTTTTAGTGGGCGACTTCAACATTGATTTTAATAAGCCTTCCCCCTCTCTAAATCTTCTTTTGGGTCTAATTTTTCGTTCTGGACTATTACCTACTACTTTCTCTTTTTCACACTATTCTCTCCATTATAATTCTTATTCTACCATAGATTCTTGCTTTTCTAATTCCAGTTCTATCTTTGTTAGTGCTTATATGGATTGGGCGATTACTGATCATTTTCCGATGCTTACCATTATTAATGTGTCTTTTCCTACTACCACTCGTAATAACTGTTCTTCAAGAATATTTACTCCTAATAAAATTGTAATTTTACATTCTTACCTTCGCTTAACAGATTGGAACTCTACCTTATCTAGCTCAACTGATACTAATTCATTATTTGCGTCATTCCTTTCGCATTTCCAACTCGGTTATGATCGGTATTTTCCTTTTAAATCTCGCGCCAATGATTCTTCCAAAACTAATGTTCACAAGCCTTGGATAACCCCAGCCATATTATTACGTATTAAAAAGAAAAATACCTTATATAGAAAATTTCGAAGAAGCCCTTCTCCTAATACGCTTAACAAATTTAAACGTTGTTCTAACAATGTAAAATTTATAATTAATAAATTAGACAGTCTTATTTTGAATCTCTCTTTTTACACCTGCAATCCTGCAAAGAAAAATGGCGTGTGCTAACAGATTTATCGCATGGACCCAAATTACCTCATTCTCCTTATCCACAATCTGATAAGATCACTTCTTCCTCTTTATCCGACTTTCTTAATGTTCTTTTGCTCCTTTCTTCTTCTAATATTCCTTCGCTATCCAATCTTAGCTATTCTTATCAAGGATCCAACTCTTCTTACAGCTTTTACGTTACCCCAACTACTCGAGAAGAGGTTTCTGACATTATTGGCCAATTAAAATCTTCTCCCGTTCCTGATACTCTTGGATTTCGTTCCGATATTATTATTGGCCTTAAACATCTCATTGCTTATCCTCTGGCTACTATCTTTAATTCCTCCATTAGTACTGGTGTTTATCCCCAGGCATTGAAATTATCCAGAGTGGTCCCTATCTTTAAGAAAGGTGACTCCAGTCAATATCAAAACTACCGTCCCATCACTACTTTGCCAATATTTGCTAAAATATTTGAAAAGTTATTCTATATTAGGTTTTCTCATTTTATATATGACCATAATTTCATTAATTCATGTCAGCATGGGTTCACTCCAAATCGGAATATTGAAACTGCTTGCTATGATCTACTTGAATTTCTTTCCTACGAGATGGCAATGAATAAATATGTTACTTCATTATTTATTGATTTACTAAAGCCTTTGATATTGTCTCTATTCAACTCTTACTGTACAAACTTAATACCTTTTATGGAATTCGTGGTTTGCACTTTCCTGGCTCAGTAGTCCACTAACTATACGTAGTTATTATCAGGAATTACGGGGTACCGCAGGGGTCGATTCTTTCACCCCTGCTATTCAACTTAATTGTGAATGATCTACCAGCCATTTTTAAGTCTTTCAAACCTATTTTATATGCAGATGATATTTCTTTGTTGTTATCCCACGCTAATATTTCTTCTTTGCTCTCAGCTTTAACTCAGCGCTTGAGAAGCTAAGACAATGGTGTAATGAATTTTTTTAGTTGTTAATATTGATAAAACAAAAGTAATGTTTTTTCACCTCTATCGGCACCAATATATTATGGACACTACACTGTCTCTACTACTACAAGTTTCACATACCCTGTCACCAGATCTGTCTTGCGATGCCCATATCGCTAACTTGATGTTTAAACTTAATAAAAAAACATGGTATTATCTCAAGACTCTATTATCTCCCTATTAAAATTTTACTTTTGCTTTATTACACTTGGATTCATTCCCTCATATGTTATGGGGTATTGCTTTGGGGTGCTACGTCATCAACTAATCTTACAAGAATATTAAAATTACAAAAATGGTTTCTCCGGACACTTTTGCAACTTCCTCGATCTTCTTCAGTATCTAATTACTTCTTTTCTTTACGTATTCTTACAATCCACCAAATCTATTTTTTATCTTTATGTTCGTTTATTTATAAAACCTCCAATTCGATATTCCAGTTATCGACCCCAATTACGATTCTCGATTCTCGATAGCCATAATTATGACACTCGCTTAACATATGAGATACGACTTTTAGTTTCTTTGTTTAATTACCGAAACCGATGTGTCTCATACGTCGATATAAAATGCTGGGCCTCTTTGCCTTTGGAAATTCGTGCACTTGCCCCTTATCCTCGTTTCCGGAGAATATTACGCAATTATTGTTTTCAACATATTCCATTCAATATGAAGAATTTCCATTAAGATTTCTTTTTTGTTAATACATAGGTATATTTAATTTGCTTTCTTCTCAGATTTTAAGCTTATTGTGTGCTTATGTAATTGGTTGTTACCTTAATGTTTATTTTTATTACATATTATTTATTTCTAACTTTTAGTTAATTTATACCATTATATTGAGAGTTAACTTTACTCAACCGATCTTTTAATTATATCTGGTCATGCCATCGTTATGCTTTTTCTAATCTTTGTGTGTTTAATTAATTATTTAAGTTTACTAACCCTTTGTTTATTTTGTTATACTATTGTAGTGTGCCCACCTGGCCAAACTCGCGGTTTTCTACCATACTGGCCTCGTTGGCACTATTGTAATTTTTTGTACCTTTTTTCTAATCCTTAATTAAATAAATAAACAAAACCACCGTCCACCGCAATGACAGCCTCCACGCGCTGTCGGAACCGCTGACAGGCAGCAATGAAGTGGATCTTATGGACTTTTGCCATTGCCTCCACAATAGCTGGCCTGAGAGCTTCAACGATGTTGTGTGGATGCTTGCTGGACTCCCTCTCAGCGACGCCCCAGACATAATAGTCCAAAGGATTGAGTCCGGGGGGGCGGGGGGGGGGGGGGCACGTGTTGGAAGGGATGTGGTCGTGAAGATTCGTGGTCATCCATGCTTGGTTGGTGTGGACCTTATGACAGCGAAATGAACCTCGCTGTAACAAAACAAGAACATTTTGGCGGCAGAGGTCTCTCCAAGACATTGATGAGGAGGAGAAGGCAGGAGATTCGATTGTTGAGAGGTAAAGAAGGAGAGGTAGACGGAGAAACGACGCAGGAGAGAAAGAAAGGTGGAAAGAACGCCACCGGTACATGGAGAATCGCTCTGCTGACGAGACCGAAGCAAAGACGATTTATGGAGGCGTTCCTTTCATCGGCGGCAACGTGAGTATTTCGACAAAAGCTCCGACGAAATCTTCCAGCCACGAGAAAACAGCGGAGGCCGTTACGAGAAAACGAAGCGCGAGCGAGGCGGAGAAAGACAATGGGAAAGATTCACTCCAGCATGAGAGCGAACGGGTCGTCGTAGTCAACGATGAGGCGTCAAGTATTCCCCTCCAATTCGCACTGTAACGGTGTGCCACATTACTTGCCTGGAACTCGGGTTCTGGCAGGAGAATCGACAAACAGGAAAAATCTACTTTTGTCTACTCTCTGAACTTCGTTCGCTGCCCGGGCGCGTATATTCGAAACGCACGAGGTGCAGACCATCATTCGCCCTCTAGTGACGATAAACGATGTAGAATTGAATGTCCAGTGCCAATTGAATTGTCGCGAAACCTGTAACCGGCCGGGGGGAAACCAACTGCCCCCTGTAACCAAATAGGTTGGGGTATATATCAGTTCGTTAGAGGGGGGTGTGGGGGGCGCAGCCCCCCAGTCTTTAAAAAAAAAATTCACTCCGAGCAAAAAAAAAAAAAAAATACAACAGTGCCAGTGTAATCTAGTTGGACTAGTAAACAAGTTGGACGCCTGGAGGGCGTAAGATTATGTTTATTGTCACTAGAGGGCGAATGATGGTCTGCACCTCGTGCGTTTCGAATATACGCTGCCCGGGCACCTTCCCACGAGGTCTATACGCATACACGAGAAGCCAAGTGGGTCGCTTCTACTGTAGACGTTAATAAAAATGTAAGCAGACATTTTCCTCCGCATGTGTTAAGCGATAAATTGGTGTGTGTGAGCGAGTGTTATGTTAAACAGTGCCCCGTTTTAATTGACCACGGGCG
>JAHWFO010096228.1:0-18377 GCA_023313115.1 Rhysida immarginata | reverse complement strand
CCTTCCACTGCGTGCTCAAAGTGTTTTACTTAGCTTTATCCGTGATACTGAATGGTCACAATCCACGAATATTCGTCTGGCAACGAAAATCCTGATAGGTAAATTCCGTGAATAATAGCTTAATTATACTGGCATGGCTGCCTACGGTAAAATGGGCACTTACAAGTGAGAACGTGCACTTTGCTACTGTCCTCCTGAACACTTGTGGTGAAACGGCTTCAAACGGTTGAGGAGGCTGAACGGTGGCTCCATTTTCCACATGCTATGTAGTCAAAATATCTGCCAGGTTCGCTTCTCCGCATGGCGTGGTTTTCATCTCTGACGTGCTCCTGAACGGTACAAGCTCGTTGCTGAGGGTGGAAAACGTCTCCCCCTTCCTTCCAGCTTGTCAATCGCATAAAGTTCAATGCTCCACTATCGTGAATTCCACTCCGAGCTGCTAATGCGAGATTTCCTTCCTTCTTATCCGGGTTCACTCTTCCAACTTCCCCTCTTGTTGGATTTTTCAATGTCCGTACTGCACTCTTGTTCTCCTCCCTGGCTGGTCCGGGCGTGTTGATGGAGCTGACTGCGTTGCTGACGTCTCCTCGCCTTCCTCTCTGAATGATAAAAGACTCGAGAGCACACGCGAGCGAAGACGTCATCGGAATTTGCATTGGCATTCGAATTTTGTGACAAACACACAAATGAAAACAAAAGAACTTGGAGATATCGTTACTTGGCATATCTTTCAAAACTGCAAAGTTGATCTCGAAGAAAAGTTCAAATGTTGTAAATATAGTTACCCTTCATAGCTGATGGGAGAGGAGAAAACAGACAAGCTTCTCTGCATCTCAGTAGAACTTGAAGCGCAGAAAAATCAGTGGCTGCACTTTTTCAACAAAATAACTGTATTTCACATTGTTTGACGACACTCACAGGACATGCTGCAACGGTACACCTCTATCATCACATCAAATTTAACACTTGGCAGTGAAAATAGATTAGAACACCATTCACTTCAGAAGCAAATTTATGGGCGTAACAATGCGCACACTGGTTGAACACCAAAACACAAATAAACACTTGAACTTCACCTGTCCAACAATTATTATAACTTCGAAAACACAAAGACAGATGATAAGAAGACCGTAAGCTTATCACTTTCGTAGCACAATGTAAAAACACTATTTTAAAGGTAGGGATTACTGCCTTATAAATAAAAACCGAAATAAAACACTAGAAATTGAATGCGTTGAACACACTAATGGATCTCAATGACCCCACTAGTAGCACAATACAAAAACTTTCCTTGCAACAAAATGCTGAATTAATAGCACAAGCATAATATCATAAGGTACCACTCTGTAATCAGAAACCATTAAGCACACTGTGAAGAACGCAGAAACAATTACTTTTTAAATTGGCCATCGGTCTTATATCAGTATGTATATCTGCCGGCAGAACACATTAGGAAGTTCAGAAGCAATAGAAGGATATGTCATAAAAAAAATATTCAGTAGAGATATGCTGAAGAGATGAGGAATAACATGTCAATTCATAGTCGAATACAGTAGACTTGAAATATAGAATTTTGCCATTGAGCAATGCTTGTGATTCTTCGCATTAAAACAGTCAACAAAGAAAATTTATGTCGTATTGACGGTACGCCTTACTTTAATTCTTTGACAGAGGCCGTTCCTGAGCATAATGAATTGAATAGTCGTAAAAAGAAAAAATACTATGGAGGCTTCTCACTCTTCATTTCGATAGAAGCAAAATAAGACTCCAAGCTTAGCATGAGTTAGACAGGGAAATCTTATCAGACATTCTTTCCAATGACAAGAAGAAATTTTCCCAAAAAGTAATAGAATAGAACCATCGCCATTCAAATAAATCTACCAAAACATTAGAGATTACTGGTTTTTAAAAGCTGGTCTCTAAAAAAAAATTACTGAAAAAGACAAAAATTTAGGGCAAAATCTACTGAAAAAAGTGGAAATCTACTGCATCTGGTCATACTTAATAGAAGGCTCTAAAGGAATGGCAATGGAACCTGCAGAAGTACTTTTCCTATTCCTCTTAAACTATATTTAGCTAAAGAGAATGGGAACATTCTCAGGATCTCGTCACATTCAAATAGCCCATCTGTCTCATCCTGAAGAACAGCGTAAAATAGTTCTATGAGAGAATCATTTACTCTGCACTGAAATATCAGATTCTGTATACTGAAAAAATAATGTAACCAACAAAGGAAATCCTACCGTTTTCAGACGTATTTCACTGCAGGAATAAAAACTCAACGGGACCCATCGAGAAACACAAGGTTGAAGGTAGCTTGCCGCCGCTCATAAAAGAAGCTGTTATCAAAGTTGGAGAAGAAGAATGATATAGAAAATTTTCTATCTGACCTCTTCGTATTCTTTGGAGGCTAGTCTCATTCCTCTCATGCTTGTCAAAACACTCTAGGCTTCGTCGGTCGCATCACTCATCGACCACCATTGCGGTTCTCCAAATATTATTCTCTTCAGCACTTTGCTTGCTTACTGACGTATTTTAGATTTTCCTTGATGCCTAGCCTTTATGTTGCACACTCTATTCCGAAATAACGCTTATTGTTTATTTCCATTCTGAGTGCAATCAACGCTGGATTCCACGTCGTGTTCATTCGACCTACTTCATACTCGTTTCTGTCCCATTTTTTTTCAAGTACTTGATCCCATCAGGATAACCCCGTCAATATGATGCACTGGTTTTTTGTCACCAGCAATGTCATCTTTGGAGAATCACGGCCGATCGCTGTGTCACCCAAACTTTTCCATGATCACGTCATTACGGTGCCCCTTCTGGGTCCTGGAGGATCAATAATTATTAACATCCTTACGGGTTTTTCCTCCTTCAATGAAAGTTGAATTGACAACGACCCTCGCTCTAAAAGACTTCTCAACGACCTTATGAGCTTTCAGCTTGGCCTCTGGGTTATGATCGCATACTGTCGATTCAAATGTCTGAATCTCTTTTTCTTCTTTTTCGACGATCCTTGTGATCACCAATTCTCACAGACCTTTTGTCTTTCCTTTTGTAACAACTTTTCTCTCTGGGAGCCCAAGGAAACACCCGGAAAATCTACCATCCGGAACTTGCCGCAATAACTATTTGATCTCCCTGGCAGTTCTAATATATTACAATATGTCGTCTCTTCGTGATCATCTGCACAATGATTGGAATTACCCTTTCCTACCTGCTTTCGATAATAATTACTGAACGTTCAGTTAACTCTTTGTTTAACTCTACCTGGTTTATTCTTGCCAGGGTTTTGTTTACGATGCCACGACTTACGACGAAATGACTTTCTCTTGTATACACACTAAGAGTCCTTCAGTTCGTAATTAATGTGCTTCTTTCTTTTGATCAGCACTTTAAACAAACGTTCCATTTTTCCCACAGAACGCCCGATTTGCAATAAGAGCTTTGTAACGCCTCGAACTTCTTGCTTTACATTGTGTTTCCTTGTATTTTCACTGAAGTTCTCCTGGTTATCTTTACACGTCGAAAATAGCGGCCCACTACTGATCAACTTTTCTAGTAGCTCGTTGTCTACGCAGGATTTACTTTCACTGTCTATGAAAGGCCATAACTGCTGTAACCTGGGGTCTGGATAACAGTTTATTATTTCTTGCTAGTTAACAATTGGCAATTGAATAACTTCTCCATTAGCCAAATCTAATTTATCCGTATTTACTGGTTCAAGAAGAGGCTCGACACAACTTGCTAAAGCATTCTTTAGTATATCGTAGTCGGTTTTATGGCTACTGGCGTGACTGCAATTTACTTTTCGGTAAATGGCTGCTCTTGCCTACAAACACTCACTGCCTTATTGCCTTGGCTATCCGTGCCAACTTTTCCAGCTCTCTTCTGAACAGAGTTTTTTCTAACTCATCAGCGACACGTACCTTGATGACGTTTTTGGAACTTTGCTTTTGTAGAACACTTCCGTATGTTATTATAGCATCCATCAGCTTATGCTCCTTCGGAAAAAATAATCAATTCATTACTTCTCGCGATAGAGAAGTTAACCTATCTTCAATGGGCCAACGCTTTGTTACCTTGTTAAAATCGGTCGGTTCCTTCTCAAAAGCTGACTGCTTCGATTCCTCTACTTCTTGCTTAAACATAACGTGTACCTTACTATTATTATTGTTATTATTATTATTATTATTATTATTATTATTATTATTATTATTATTATTATTATTCTTTGGAAGCACTCTTCCAAGGAGTAAAATATACAGGGTGGTTATTATTAAACTGACGCTATTTAGACCCTTCTAGCGGCCGTTCAGTTAATCAGATTTTGACGAAACTTGAGATATATTTTATACAGACCATGGGGAAGAGAATTTTGCAATAAAAAAATTATTTCACATTTTGACCGCTACGTCAAAATATGGCGCTGGTCATGTAAGAAACTATCTGAGAACTAATTCTTTTTATTGCAAAATTCTCTTCCTCATGGTCTGTATGACATATATCTCAAGTTTCATCAAAATCTGATTCCCAGAATGGCGACTAGAAGGGTCTAAATGGTGTCACTTTAAATATAACGACCCTGTATATAAAAAAAGTTAAAAGAAACACTATCCATTAAATCCATTGGGACTCTACTTAAATTAGAGCTGAAATTCGCTTCCGACGTTAATAAATAAAATTCGAAAATGGAGACGGACTTCCTTTGGCCCATATGGTACTTTGATCTCACAACTTATAACTCATTACTTTTGTATGTTAATATAATAGTCTTACAAACAACGATAAAAATGAACACAAGAGTTGATGCAGGTTAGAGAGGTGCATTATTTATTCTTACTCCTCAAATCAAATACAAGGTTGCCCCAAATACTAATTGCGCTATATGGAAAGTATTTAGATATAAATGGGATGTTACTCTGCTATATAAATATTGTCAAGTTTAGGGAAAATTTTCTCCCTGTCGGAACAAGTTATTAACAAATGCTGCCGTGTGATTCTTGTCACAAATGGCATTATAAAGTTCTGAAATTGAGCGAAGATGAGTATCGATAGTTATCCTAATATTTTCAATGAGTTCTTAACTTTCTCATTTTTAGCACAAATGAGAATTTTGGTCTTGGCTTTATTAACTCGATCCGCGTTCTAAATACCAGTTCGGTAGAGCTGTTAAGTCCTGATTGAGTTGATATTCGGTAACTTCTTGATCTGACGAGTTATAGGTGCTAAATAAGACATTTTCGTCAACATAACCTAAGATTTTTAAGTTAAATTGCAACCTACAGATGGAAGAAGTAATGACAGCCAACATCATAGGGCTAATCCCTGATCCCTGAACAATTCCACGAGTTGACTGTTGTGTTATAAGGGGATCACAGTTGATAACATTTACTCTATCTTTGAAGTAATCTTCAATTAAAGCCATATAAGTACCCAACGATTTTAGTTCATACAGAAGTTGTTGTCGTCAAATAGTATCATAGGCATTCGAGATGTCGGTTTGTGCGATAATGAAATTCTTTCCATGGTCGTAGATTGTAGTGGCTTCCATATAGATTTTAGATGGAATCCAATTAACTCTGTGCCCTGGTCTATTACCAAGCTGCTGTTCAGGGATTATTTCCCATAAGTAGTGTGTGAGGCTGTGGAACACAACCTTCTCTCTCATGGGAATTGAACAGATACTAGGCGATAGTTGGTTAAGTCCTTACAGTTCCCTTTCTTGAATATGGGCGTTATCTTTGCATAATTTAAACTCTTGAGAAAGGTCTTGGTTCTGAATACTGATCAACATACGGTCCGCGACATGATTAGACCTTTCATAATAAGATATTTTATAAATCTATCGGTTATATTTAACGAGTAACTAAGGCTTCTTATCTTTGTGGAATACACTATTTTCTTAAATTCACGGTCATAAGGGATAAGAGGGTCCGATTATTTTCCCCTACCCACATTAGACAAGGAATTAGCCTTTTTGGAAGAGGGATGTTTGTTGGGTTAATTATCCACATCAAATGATCCTTCATATCGTCAATTGAAAGAGATGGATTATTATCCGCACAGTTGGTTCGTATTAGTTGCCAAATTTTATTAGAGTTGATACATTTATTCACAGCTGATCTTTTTGCCTCTCATATTGCTTTTTTAAAGTCGGCTGCTGCCTGTTTAAATCATTGTTTAGTTGTAGAATCTTTACATTTAATATAGTCGTTGTAAGAATCAGTTCTCCTTTTCCATATAGTTCGCAGCTGAGGATACCACCATACACTGATGTACTTGTGTCTTTTTTTTCTTTCTTCATATCTGAAACTGGCCTGTTTTGCCATAAAACAACACCACTTTAATTAAATAACTAACTTGCATACTTAAATCATTTACTCTGTCAAAAGCATTTAAGTTTAAGGCTTCAGAATTTTCCTGAAATTTGTTCCAGTTTACATAGCTATAATTTGGAAATACTTTCCTAACTCTTGGAGGAGCTATTCTTTTCGGAAATTCAACTGTTACAGTGGTTACAGAGTGATCTAACTTGGAGAACCTATAATCGACGTGATTAGGGATATAAATATTATCTTATAATGTTGCTGACAACGCAGTTATCCTAATTGGACAGTCGATTATTTGTCTTAAACCAAGTGCTTTTGTGCAAGTGGTCAACGTTCTTAAGTCCACTGAAGAACAGAGAAAGTTATTATTAAAATCGCCAAAGATAAAGTTGGTATGATTAATCTCTAGTTTATTAATGTGGGCGACACACTCTTCTATTGATACGTAAGAGGGACGATAGATAGCTGTAATGTTTGTCCAACAATACCCAAATAAACATTTTAATGATATTGATTCCCATGCCATTGTCACTGTCTGTCGTTAATCAAAATTGATGCAATGGCATTCTCCACTGATATTAATACTCCGCCACCTCTTGTTGCACGGTCACTTTGATAGAGATAACCACGAAAATAAATGAGTTGATTGTCACAATCAGCTCTGAGCCAGGTTTCCGTTATTATAGATATGTTGCAGACACATAGCGTAATTGGACACTACGTGAAATGTCCAGACACTTCGCGAAGTGTCCAGTTGCATTGGACGCGTACTGTAATTCGGCAGGTCACACTGATGCAGCAACGATGTCAAATCCCGTGTAGTAATATTTTAGCTATTCTCCAGATTCACGGCCTAGTGATGGCGCCACTGTTGATGAGTAATTGGTGGCGTAAGCGGGGAATGTTAAAGCGGTTACACAAGCGTACAACAGCAATCGAGTTTTAGAACAGCCAGAATGAAAATAAAATTGAGCTTATCTGAAATATTTTCGTATTTAGAAGGTGTCTGGATGAAGGTGATGAACCTTCTAAAGCTAAGTTGCGGTTTTACTGTGAAGAAACAAAAAGAAACGTGTTTCAAACGTATTCTATTGGTTACATTCGAAAGCATCCCTTGGTGACACGACCAAAGATATTATTCGAATATTTCCTAGTAGTTGCTCGGGTATTTTCAGTATTCCAGAAACCATATCTTAGTTCATTGTGATCTTTCGTTGGATTCTTTCTAGCTTTGATGCGATCAATTTTGAAAGTGCAGTTGATACTCCCACGTTACCAGTGGTAACTGATAAAGTAGAATTTTATCAATGACTGGATAATTATTATTTGGAACATCCAAAAAAAACACCTTCAAAGGAAAAAATGGAACCCATTATAGAAGTATTAGTAAATTCTAAGGAAAAAACCTAAGTAATATTTCAACATGTAAAATTAGTCACAAAATCAGTAAAATCAATATTCATAACTGATATAGTCGTTAGTTTCATAACATAAAACCGTATTTTAATTCATTATTTCAAACCGTATTTAAACAATGAAAGAAGAATTTTGATAACATTGAATAAATAAATAATTGAAAAATTTATAATCCTTGTGGATACTAACTGATTATTCTACCAAAAATTGTTTCTAGGAGTATTGTTTTTAATTTTTTTTCTATTTCAGCGACACAAAGTCTAGAAAAGACTACCATTTCCTCCATACATTTGATATTTTAACTCTTGGAAGAAAATCGCAACTCTTAAAAAAAGTGACAACGTTAATGATATCGAATAGATGGTGGCATATGAAGATACTCTTTATGAAGATCTGTATGATACTCTTTATGGCTGGGCTGTCATGTTAATAAAACCGGACATGGAGGCCGGGTAAAAATGGAAAAATATTTTATGAAGAAGTTGAATGTTCCCAGACCAGCGATTACAGTGTTCCTTTCGTGTTGCAACGAGAAGAAATCTATTACAAAAAAACTGTTGTATGCCCAATTCTTTCTAAAGGTATTGCTGAACGCGGGCAAGTTGATCTGATAGACTGTCAGTATAAACCCGATAATGAATACAAATGGATCCTCAATTATGAAGACCACATAAAAAAATTTGTTGTTTTACGAACACTTAAATCGAAACGGGCATTAGAGGTTGCTTCAGAGCTGTAGCAAATCGAAACGGGCGAGAGTTTGTTAACCAAATAATCAATAACTTAAGGGATATGTGGCCAGAATTAATTTTAGTAAATGAACGACCACGACATCCCCAAAGTCAAGGAAGCGTCGAATAATCAAATCAAGATATTGAAAATATGCTTAGATCTTGGATGGTTGATACTGGAAGCAAGCAATGATCAGTAGTTCTGAATTTCATCCAATGGCAAAAAAACAGTTCTCATCATCGAACAATTGGTCGATCGCCTTATAAGGCTTTATTTGGTTTCGATCCAAAGTTAGGATTATCTTCCAGCAATTTACCTTTATCCCTTATTCAAACCCTGATTTGGACAGAGTTCTAAATGAAGATAACAATAACAGCTGTGATGAGGACATTGATACAGGTAATCAAGACGAAGATGTTACTCAAAGAAACACAGTAGGACAGGAATCAGAAAAAGTGCAGATGGACGAAAAATTTTGCTGTGTTTGCTCAAAGGGGATAGGTGATCAAGAATTGAAATGTGAAATATGTAAAAAGTTCTCTTCATTTTTCATGTAAATCTCCATCTGGGACTAATGATGCACGTGTAATCTGCCATTTGGGTAATCACCATGAGGCAGTGCAGATCATTCAAGAAGATTCAGTTAAATGATTGAAAATGGCCGCTAACAAAATGCTATCAATTTCGACAACGAAATTGCCCAAGTTGGCGATAAGGGATTGTATACTTTAGCAATTCTAAAGCTTGACAGGGGGCCAGTCGATCCAGAAAATCTCGTAGGTGTTGTAATCACTGAAAAAATGGTTTATATCAAATAGGATGCAAACATGGAATTGTAAAAGGTTGGTGCGGAATTGAGAATATCAAGAAGGCTGGATCAGCTTTTTTTAAACGAAAAGGAAATTGACTTTACGAGGGAAGTGACATTGCGAGAAGCTGTAAAACAAAGTTCCGGAGGGCAAGGGTATTTTAAGTGTTCTTGCAAATCGTCTAAAAAATATTTACAAAAAGATGTTTATGTAAAAAAGACGGTAGGCAATGCAATAGTAGATGCCATGGTAGTATGCCGTGCCTTAATAAGTAATAATAACGACTTTTAATTAATTTTGATATCATATGTTTCATTCACAAATACTGTTTTGTAAATCAGCCCAAATTCATTTTGACAATGTCCTTTTATCCATTATATTATTTTTTAGAATAAATATTCAATATTATCTTATAATATTCACCATAAAATGCTTATGCTTCTTTCTTCTTGCTTAAATATCTTTGAATAATCATTTCAGTTTCCATTTCTTAATATTTTTACATAGAATTTTGTTTTTGAGATTGTCATCAATTTCACAAGGTAAAGTTTATACCATAACTATTCAAAAAGTTTTACTTTGTATAAATATTTATTTATACAATTACATTTTTTTAAAATTTTATAGCAATTAAAATAATCATTGCAAAAAAACTGTTGAAACTTATGACTAATAGCTAAAACATTTCTGTGAAAATAATACATTTTATATTTAAATTAAATTCGTATAAAAAATACTAAATTTCATTTAATTATAATACGGCAAATATTAAAACAGTTTTTTGCCATTGCGATAGCTAAAATTTTCCTGCACGGAATTTGACATCGATAGTAGACACTTCACGAAGTGTTCAGACAGATATTGGTTGGTTTGGTTTGGTTTGTTTGGTATTAACGTCCTTTTCAACTGCTATGGTCATTTCAGGACGGCGTTATAGGGGCCGCAAATTTTGCCTCGCAAGGGTTCTTTAACGTGCAGACGGCAAACGACTACTCGGGACTAACGGCTTTACTTCCCTTCCGAAGGAAGTGCGTGATCTCAGGATTTACCCCTGAAAAATCCTCGTCGTCCTCGGCCGGGATAGAACGCGCGTACTCGGGCATCAGAGGCGATCACGCAACCTGCTGAGCCACCGAGGCCGATACAGATATAGTAATTCTATCGAAGTCCAATGTGACTGGAAACTTCGCGAAGTGTCTGGACATTTCACGAAGTGTCCAATAACTCTGTGTCTGTGACAGAAACATTAGTAGAAGTTTCCTATATTAGCATGTGCAGGTCATCTAGTTTATTAAAAATTTAGCGCGCATTGAGGAAACTAATCTATATTTTTATGGTCAAGTTCTCTGGCTGGTTACTTAGTAAATAATTGGGGGGGGGTGTCAGGCCTCCCTCTATGCTCTGAATATTCCAGTAGTCTTTATTAAAGTCAGGATTTGGGCCGTAGAAGGGTCTGATAGATATTCCTGTTGGCCATATTGGCCCTTATCCATAAAATAATCTTCCAATGAGCTGTTTTTGTAATTCCTGTCCCATTTCTTTCATTTTCCACCAATCTTTTACTTCCCCTAACATATTAACTTGGGAAGGAGGCTTATTATCAAGTCTTTTATCAACTCGTTTATTTCTTAATTCTTTACACTTATGTCTTTTTTTTTCTTCCTCAAAGTTACCAGTGTTTCGCTTAATACATTCACTACACCTATGCCTTGACTTCTAGCTTGTGAGTAGATTTGCATAATCGTGTTAATTATCGCCGGATCCTCTATAGAAACTTGTTGCTTTTCTGTCGGTACTTCGATTGACCTCATCACATTAAACATTTCCTTAAGAGGAAGATCTTGAAAGTCTTCTAAATGACTTCGAAATTGAAAAGGAAATGTCATTATAAAATATTGAAATATCAGCTTTGGTTGTGTCACCTGATAACAGCTCATGAGGTCTTTAAAGTCTGATCTATGGGACCATTCATATATTGCAATTCTCTTGCTTCATAGGAAACTTTTCTCATACAATGCATCTCCATTTTACTTGCGGACATATTTAGTTCCAAAATTCTCACGCAAAACGTTCTGCTCGCTTACACAAAACACTGAAGTCTAAACCATCAGGAGAAACACATTTTTGAGCCTGACAGAGTTAATTAATGGTCAATTTTATCTTTATGAAATAAAGTTTATACAGTGAAAGCAAAATTGAGAAAGGAAGAAAAGTTCCTTGCTAGATGATGTACACACAAATATATACAACGGAACTTGGAGATATCGCTACTTGGTGTATCTTTCAAAACTATAAAGATTATCTCGAAAAAAATTTAGCTAAAAGGGCGTAAATATTTTTATATATAAGCCTGAATTTTTATAAATAAAGATATTCATTCATGACACGTTATTTCAAGTTGTTTGATATACAGGGTGTCAAAAAGTCAGGTAACATGGCAGATATCTCGGAAATTAAGCATTGTACGATAAAATGTCCATGATCAATAGTGGGGGAATTCATTAGTTGGGGGAGGGGGGGTACTTTGAAATCTTATCTTAAATAGTGACCCTATTTTTAATCTTATATTAAGATTGTACACAGTTTTCAAGAAATGTTTTATTCGTGGTGTTTTTCCAATTGAACCAACCGTTTAAGAGATAGAGGCCCTGAAAGTGAGAGAACTTTTAAAGTTTTGAACCCAATTTTATCGATGAAGTCAAAGAGGTAGAGAGTGTGTCTTACAAACATTTCTATTCTAATTTTTCATGTGTTTAAGAATCAGAAGTCAGAATTTCAAAAATACAGTAGTTTTCAATAAATACTCACAGACTCTGCCTCCATAGGACTGCTGCCCCCAAGACTTTGCTTGTGCACTAAAAATTCTGAATTTCTGAAATTTGATTTCGGATTCTTAAAGACCTTCAAAAAATAGAATAGAAATGTCTTCAAGACCCACTCTCTATCTCTTTGTCTTCATTGATAAAATTGGGTTCAAGACTTTAAAAGTTCCAATACGCAGAACGATTTTACGCAGTAGGAAAGTTCGGACCAAAAATCGATAACTTTTTTGTTACCAAAGAGAGAGTGTTAAAATTTTGCACAAACATAAAATAGTATATGACACTTCTAATGAATTGCTTTTTATTAGAATTTTTCGTAATACAAAATTTTTATAAAATAAATAAAAATCTACGAACTGGGTACAACCATCCCTAAGGACATGTAAATAGCGTTAATGCTTCCATGTCCACAGTGGCACAATCGGTTGGCGCGTCTGCACGGTGAGCAGAAAGTTCCTGGTTCGAACCCAGGCTGTGGAATTTTCTTTCCTATTTTCATCAATAATAATTGTTCTAATCCACTCCCTCTGGCAAGAATGCATGCTTCACAACGTCGCCGCATAGACTGACGTAAAATGTTCAAAAGTTTTACGCGAATCTGGTCCGCAGTTATAGCGATTCCGGCTACCAGCTCTTCTTCGGATCCCACTGGTGTCTCGTATACCAATGTCTTTAAGTGTCTCCGCAGATTCCAAACAACTGTTTCCTGCAGATAGAGTTTCAACATTTTTTATCTCAAAAATAATGCCCCAGATAAAAAAATGAAAGAGGTAAATGTTGCTTAGATTTTATCCCTCTATCACCTAGAAGCCGAGAGAAATATAACTGCCAAATTTTAAGTTTGTAGGCTTCACAGTGCTGGGGATTTCGTAATGAATGGATGAATGAATGAGTGAGTGTATACATTTTTCGCTCTTTCTTTTATATAATAGCATTTTCTCCCTGTAAAAACCCTCGTCGTCCTCGGCTGGGATCAAAGCCACATCTACGGGCATCAGAGCAACACCACCTAGACAGAAGGCATGATAACGGGAACGTCATATACTGTTACACCATCATTAGTCGACCATTGTTAATCCTATTTATATCGATAATAAGCCTTAAATTTGGTCGACTAATGATGATGTAACAATGTATGACGTTTCCGTTATCACAGGAGATCACGCAACCATTGAGCCATCGAAGCCAATAAGGAAAAGTAAAGTTGTCTGTTAGACAGAGAGTAATGCCCACGCAAATGGCCAAAGAGCACCAGAGAAAAAAAAATCACGCTTTAAACAATGGAGTTTCCCATCCTGTATTTCTTCATCCATGACCATAGCCAATGTAATTTTTTTATGGTCTATTTTTGCAGAAACTTTACTCTGCATTGTAGGACATGACATACATTGGGCGAGGTCAAAAATGCAAATACCGAGTTGGGTTGGTGAAGCAATGATTATTGCTCTATTGTTAACGTATTGTTGACTGTCGTAGCAACAATGGCTTTCTTCACTAACTCAACTCGGTGTTAGCATTTTTGACTTCGCCCATTGTTGGTCCGCGCATATCCTAGGCGCATGTCAGACAGACAGATCAAGCAAGATATTATTTTTACCCTTTCCCCTTTGGGCCAACCTGACACTCGGCACATGTAAACCTTACTCTGAACGTAACGAACATCTGGGGCAATTATGAGCTCAAAAGGATTAGTGGTTCAATAGTTTTGAGAACATTTACAGACGCACCCTGAATTTTTATATAGACCTTTCCATTGAAACCGAAACTGGAGTAACTGCGCAGAAGCAGGACAGCAAAAAAACTTGCGTTTCCTACCTTGAAATGTGCAAAAAATACTACACATCCGGAGAGAAATGGAAACTTTTTCACTGTCCTGCTTCTGCGCAGTTAGTCCAGATTCGGTTTCAAGGAAAAAATAAACTTTGGCGCCATCTATTGAGTAAACAAACAAACATAAACCAAGATATATGATATTTACCCCTTCCCCTACTACTTTAGGGACATGTAAACCTTACTCTGGACCTAAGGAATATATGTTGCAAATATTAGGTCAATCGGTTAAGTGGTTCAAAAGTTTTTAGAACATTTACAGACGCACCCTCAGCCTGAATTTTTATATATAAAGATATACAGGATGTTTCATAATTGGTGTCCTGTCTTTAGGTCCAAATAACGATTCAAGGGGATCAGATTAGGGGAAAATGAATATTGATTATTTGGTTTTAATGTCCTCTAATTCAGAATAAAAACATTTCGCGTCCCTGGGGGGTGAAGGGGTAAATTTTGAAAATTTTAATTTTGTAGGGGTAGGGGTTAGACCCCATGTGTTATTGAGAATGTGTTATTTTGCGACCGCGCTTCCCCCCCCCCCGGAAAAACATTATGAAATTTAAAAACTGTACATGGGAAATGGAAAAAGGTTTTCTCTGTTTGTCTACATTAGCTAGCCTTACTTTTCACTTTACCCACTCGATAAAGGGCAGGGGATGAATCCCCGCCTATCAGTGAAAATAAACCCACTTGTTGGAGCTTCAGAATAATTTAGTTGCAAGACCTGGAAAAGAAAAGAAATAAAAGTGAATGAATTGGTATATGAAATAAAATGATTGAAACGTTTGATTCAATGAAACGTGATAGTGGATAATGAGAAGAATTAAAATAATATTTTACGAATTTGGCAGAGACATTGTTGCCAACGAAAAGATACTTATCCTTGGCGTTGTTTGTTGAGCGCGGAATGACTAAACAGTGCAGATTTTTTCTTAGTCTTAAGATTTGGAAGAGGGCGGGTTAGTTTTTTATCATTGAGGTAAGGAAGTGCAGACGTCCAAAGTTCCGCGATGGTACTTCGAGTTCAGATAATGATTTTCCCGACCTGTAATGTCCGTTTAGGCTTAAATGTGTTAAAAAAGAAAAGTGTGAGTGAATATGATGCACCTGGTGTTTAACCCTGGACAGACACATTGGGGTCTGTGAGACCCCAGCAAAGATTTGATTGGACGTCAAATCTGCACGTTTCATTGGAGCACAAATTCCCGCCATCCAAATTCATAGTGCCCTGTTGTAGTGCTACTGTAAAATTTTCATTATCATTGCTCTTCAAGTATTCGTGCAGCAGCGATCCGAAGGTTGTTTGGGGTCTATGAGACCCCAGAGTGCCTTTTCAAGATGAATTTTTTTCTGAAGAAGTAAAAGGGTATTTTTTAATTTTTAATTTTTTTTTCAGATTTTTGTTTAGGTTTAATCAAAATTTTTATTTATCTATTAATACTCTAGTAAAGGGAAGACGTCAATGGCTTCCAAGTCATTGTGTTTAAGAGGTGCTGACGAGATTGTTCGAGCTGTGTTTGGTGGTGACCGCTCAGACGATGATTTATATTTATTTTCCTTCAAATGTTACAATTATATCACAAATAAAGATTGGGGGCTAGGAGACCTCAGTATGCTCTTTGTGTAACACAAATGTAGGTGTGCCTGTGCAGGGTTAAGAATAGTCCCGGAGCCTTGAGTAAATTTTGTACTAAAGGAGCGTCAACGAAAGCAGTAAATTTTGCTAATAAACAGCCCATAAAACGTTACATGGACGGCGAGGAAGAAATCTTTCTCTACATTGTTTGCTGCGAGGACAACTGCATTCATCCGGTTTAAGCTAGAAAAATTTGGCTATGATTATTAAACAAAAGCGGTCGGAGGAACACAGGAAGTACTCTCCTTTTCGGGAAAAATGCAAGTCCCAGGTTGTAAGATGAACTGACTGGTTTTGGCATTCTATGTGAAAAAAACAAGAGGTATCCTGTAGGTTATGACCCACGTCCCCTATTACCTTGACTAATCTAATCTTCTGCTAAGCCCTACCCCCACCCCCATTACTTACCTTCCCCGTCGGTCAGGTGGTGTTATCATAATTCTGATTTTCCGATAGCCGACCTGAAAAGAAGATTTAACCGCATAATATTTAGAAAAAAATTCAGAGACTCAGTCCTTAAGAAATTAAACAATTTTAAGGAAGTGAAAATGAGTTTTCATTACTGACCTTGCCCTAAGTCGTATTGACGATAGACTGTGGAGGATGCGTTACTTTAAGTCATTGAGAGAAAAGAGAAGGTAAATTTCTAGATTTTGGAGACGATTAAAGATAAATTAAGATTTTGTTAACTTTGTTATTTCTAAAATAAGATATGAAATAATCACCAGTAGGAATTACAATTTTTTTTTCTGACAACTGAGGGCGACTTTAAATAATAGTCAACTGCTTTTCTGGAGCAATAAGAAAAAAGTAATTTCGAATGCGCTATCGCTATTTGTTAACAAAAATATTTTAAGGTTGTGAAAGAGTTACAGCAATGAAGAAAAAAGAGACTTTTAATGGAAATTTATGAACGCTAGCTTTACGAAGATTATAATATAACGTAACTATAGAATATACGTTTGTAATAGAACTATTCTTGAGAATAAAGCCATAGTAAATTTTGTCAGTTTTGGAGTACATAGTTTTCTTTGATTCAATACTAGTTAACTCGTAAAAGCATGTAAGAGTGACCTATCTACTGATACCGATTCACAATTCAGCTAGTGGCCGCAATAAGGGGTCGGTTGGAGATGCCTTTTAAAACAAAAATAGGCGTAAGAGGTACCATGTCCGCCGTCGCTGGCGAACACGCGTAACAATACTCACATTTAGATATTGCAAAATTTAATCAAAAGAGAATACAAGCTTAGAATGGATAATCATTTCGCTCTGTATTGGATTGATTGAGTTATTTTTTAACCAATTTGGAGTTCTAGTTTAACTTCTTGAGATTGTTCTGTTTACGTACAAGTGTAATTATTCCGGGTAATGCCGGGTCCTCTGCTAGTTACAAATAAGGGTAAAATCGGCACGAGTTGTACGTAATTTCACGTGCCTGTCAGTGAATGATCAATTCTTAACATTGGCGATTTAAGCTCTTATACTGTCGGGTAAAAATTATCCGTAATGTATATTGAGAACTAGTACACATTCCATATTTGTATATTCAGTTAAATATAGGCTTTTCTAAATAATCCCTCTTATCAACTCTTCAAAGGGATTTATTGAAATATCTAGCAACCTGGATTAAGGCTCTAAATTGGTACTCTACCTTACATACTGCTATTACTGCAAAGTTTTATCAAAGCTATAATGAATTTTTCAAATTATTGTTTTATATTTTGTTAAACAGGTATACTTACATAAATTGCAGACAAACAGATATCCTCTGCACGAGATAATCGCATATAATATCCATCAGTAATTAGTTTCATTTCTGTATCAACTGAAAATAACAGATGAAAATATGAGTATTAAAGGGAATGAGATAAGGATAGTATGGTATATTTTAGTTTATAAAGTACAGGAGAATCTTGGGAATGCATTTTTTTAGTAACATGCAATAGAGCATCTATAGATATATATAGAAACTTTTCTTGCTCTCTCTCTCTCTCTCTCTCTCTCTCTCTGTTCTGTTGCTAGGATCAGGAGTTATAGGTTCTCCTGGATGGATTTAAAATGCTATCCCCAAAAGCAAACTGAACAAATTTGTAACATAGTTTTAGTAATGTAAAATTGCATGGTGTAAAAAGAGTAATGGTTTAAACACCAAAAAGAAGAAACAGATCTCTAAGAAACACGTCAACCACAACCTTAAAATACTTTGGGTAGTGTGTGAGCCAAGCATTTAAATTCATCCAATATGTTGCAATTATAATTATAAGCTGCCGAAGCAATTTTTTCTTAAAGAAATGCTTAAAAACTCTTGTCTCGGACAGAAATTACCCATGCCTTTAAGGCAAGTATCAATTTCTATTTAGAACTTACTTTCCAAATCTTTAATTGTGTCGTGTATTTTAACTTACGAACAGAGTGGAGACAAGGAGGTAATGCGAATTATAAATTTAATTAATTGAATTTAATTTTATTTACAAAACTCGGCAGAGTTTGCGAGTTAAAAATGTATAATTTGAGTGACGATTAGACCAGGGCATCTTCCTCAGAGGAAACCGGTAGGCTCCTAGCTGACATCGGGTTTTGGCATCCGACGCCCCTGATCGGGGTATGTCTTGTGTTTTCCGAGGCGTAGCGATGCACTGCTTCCGTCTTGTCTAGATCCTTGGTGAGGTGAAATGCCTGGGCTGCAATGGGTGCCGCAATGACAGTGAGCGGCGACCTAAACAGGTTTGACGACCGAGGAGCTTGAGCGGACAACGCGGTGCTGCTGTCCAAGCGCGGACAATCCGCAGGGCGC
>JAHWFO010096225.1:11840-46114 GCA_023313115.1 Rhysida immarginata | reverse complement strand
TGCTCTTAGTACGAGGTTTGCAAGTAGATTCAGTATAATTTTAATAGCAATAGTTACAAAGCATTAGTACGGCATTATGCAAGTTAGCATGTAAAGTGACCCAATGGAACGGAAAATTTGAATATACATTAAGGCGCCAAGTATATACAGTAATCCGCTACGATTTGCACTAAATACAAAGAAAGAAGTGGGAACTTGTGTTCATAATTTGTCTTAATGATAGGAGTCCGTACATGTGTTTATTGACTTTCGTCCGCTGGTATGAATGTTACAGCCATTTCTTCTTATTAGAAAAAGGTCATGTTAACTCTAAACGGCTTAACCAATTGTTATGAAAACATGTCAAAGTCCAGTATAAAGCATCCCCTAACTATGCGGCCACCAAGAAAAGTCGCTAGGTAAACGCGGTCACAAGTTCGACAACGATGACGGGGTAAAAGAAGTTGTCAGTACTTGGATGACATAAAAGGGGCAAATGTTTATGAAGGTGGGAGCTATGTAGAAAAATCGTTCAAGGTATGGAGATTTATTATAATAATTATTTTTCTGAATGTATACTATCAAAGAGATGTTACTTTCTGGACGTACCTCTTAAATTCTATTATTTCTGCTAATTGCCGATTCGGAAGAGTTATTTTAATGATTATCATAAAAATCTGCGAGTTAGTTCAAGAGCTCCCTTTTGCTTAAGCGATTTCCGGACTCCTGGTGAGATTTGTCCATCACTGATTTAATGTAACTTTACTTAAACAAAACTATACCTTACGTAAGTAAGTACGATACATTTTTTTTCAAAATTCTAATATACGAAGGTCACTAACAAAGTCATGGAAACTATTTTTTTAGCGGATCCCCAGGCCACGATCCATATTTTTCGATATGCTGCGATGACATTGGGAAATATAGTACTTATTGATAGCATTAGATGGTGTAGATATTCAAGGACGAAGAGGAAAGGATGCACGAAAGTCAGTTGGTTTACAACCGTTATCAAGTATGGATGTGAGTCAGCTAAAACAACGAGCGTATGTACAAATAGCCAGGAAAGTAACGCACACTCGTAAAACCTGTTGCCGATTCTGCTCTGCCATACAGAGCTGTTGTAAGGTAGGTAGGGGGCTTTCCAACGTGGAGGAGTAGTGCGAAAAGTGATGTTACGCGAGATTACCTGGTTGGACAATGGAGCAATTCAAGGTATTGACGCCTTCCTCGTCGGTGTCAGCGAACGGTTGATTGCCTTGGAGATTATGTCGAAGGTTCTTAATGTAATAATGTGCGTGCAGCCTATTGTGCTCAACATTAAGATACATGATGTTTTTTTAATTTTTACTCTTCTCTGTTGTTTCCTAAGTAAACATGTAACGAACATTATTTGTGTGTACACCCTATTCCAAAAGCGTTATCGACCTCGGTGGCTCAGTGGTTGCGTGATCGCCTCTGATGCCCGAGTACGCGGGTTCGATCCCGGCCGAGGACGACGAGGATTTTTCAGGGGAAAATTCCTGAGATCACGCACTTGCTTCAGACGGAAGTAAAGCTGTTGACCCCGTGTAATCGTTTGCTGGCTGCACGTTAAAAAATACCCTTGCGAAACTAAGCTCATTTCTCATGTTTGTTTAAATATTGCTAGCGAATAATTTCAAATTTTGGAGCAGATAATAGCGCATAATATACATATATATCCTTAGCCATCGCCGGGGCAAAATTTGCGGCCCCTATAACGCCGTCCTGATATGACCATAGTACATTAGTTGAAAGGGACGTTAATACCAACCAAACCAACCAATCCAAAAGAGTCTTCACTTAGGTAAATGATGTTCGGCTTCCTTGCAATAAATGAAATCAGTGACATTAATTGGTTCAGGTAAGAAGTCGAGTTCGAATCACGTTGGACGATGCCATTTATTGTTTCGTACAAACAGGGATAGGTAGGTCTAATGAGTGACGTTTAAACTGTTTTAATAGAAATCTGATTTTGAGCCTGTATTAAGAAAATGTTTATTTATTTATTATTATTAACAGTAAGTAGCGGAAGAATGGAGCTACTTATTGTTTTCACAATGTCCGTCTGTCTGTTCGTCCGTCCCCTTCATAATTTCCGCATTTTTTGAGGTAGATGGTTGAAATTTGGAATGTAGCTTACTATGGGCATGTGCGCCTTCACTATTTAGTTTGGTTCTGATCGGCCCACTGGGGTTGGAGTTTCGGGGGCGGAAATTAGAGGGTACCAAAAGTCTACGCATATTTATGCATATAAATAAGTGAAATTCGGTATGCAGATTCCTCTAACAAGATCAACATTACTGAAAAGTTTGGGCAAAATTATCCCAATAGGGTCGGAGTTGTGGGGGTGGCAATCACTTGGTGTTTAGAAATTTATGGCAACCTATAGGGTGTGATATATCAGTCAATTGAAAATGATGAGAAAGGAAAGAAGATAGGGGTCTGTTATATTTTCTAAATACAAGGCTCGAGAAAATCAATTTTTGATTCAAAAAAATGGGGGGGGGGGGAATTAAAAAGTGCAGATGAAGGAATAAAAAATAGATGAACTCAGGGTTTCCGCTACTTTCATATACCTTCCTCGGGAGGTTTAATTTCTTGTTAATATTAAGTAGCGGAAATATAGAGCTACTTATTGTTTTCACAATGTCCGTCCGTCCCCAACAAAATTTCCGCATTTTTTAAGGTAAAAGGTTGAAATTCGAAATATAGGTTACCATGGGCATGTGTACTTTCAATATTTAGTTTGGTTTTGATTGGCCCACTGGAATCGGAGTTTCGGGGGCGGAAATTAGAAGAGACCAAAATGTCTACGCGTATTTATGCATATAAAGGAGTGAAATTCGGTATGGAGATTCCTCTAAGCAAGATCAATATTACTATGAAGTTTGGCCCAAGATGTCCTAATGGGGTCCAAATTGTGGGGGGGGTGGCAATTACTTGGTCTTTATGACTATGGCAACATATGGCATGTCATATATCATTCGATCGGAAATGATGAGAATCGAAAGAAGATAGAGCTCCTTTACACTTTCTAAATAGTACGTTCGAGAAAATGCATTTTTCGATTTTAAAAATTAGGGAGGGGGTTAAAAAGTGCAGCAGAAAGTGTAAAAATAGATGATCTCATGGCTTCCGCTACTTTCCTATACCTTCCTCGGAAGGATAAAATTCTTGTTATTATTTTAGTAGCAGTGTAGTATAATAAGGTGAAAACTACGCGAGGAAGTAAGCGATAAATTAGCAAAGCACCCTCAACAATAAAATGGCGAACACACGGATTAAATCATTACATGTTTTATCATGAAATAATCAGAAAATTAACTTTAGGTTTCCTGCAGATTTAACAAAATAATCTATACATAAGAGAAAGAGTGCAAAATGTGAACATTCACTCACTCATTCATTCATTCGTCACGAAATCTCGAGAAGTATGAAACCTACAAACTTGAAGTTTGGCAAGTATAATTAATTCTCTTGGCTTCTAGTTGTTCGCAAAGAAACGATTTTATTTTTTCTTTCTTCCTTTCAATTATAGTTTATATTTTAAATTCAATTTACCTGGAGCTGAATGGGATTTTTGCCA
The DNA here is from genome assembly GCA_023313115.1 of Rhysida immarginata. NCBI lineage: Eukaryota > Metazoa > Arthropoda > Chilopoda > Scolopendromorpha > Scolopendridae > Rhysida > Rhysida immarginata. The sequence continues at coordinate 42,525 of JAHWFO010096225.1, read as the reverse complement.
GCGTTTAAAATTTATGATGTTTGCTTTGTTTAGTGAGGACTTTTGCGATCGTTCCGTGATTCAGCATCAACAATGATGCAAGTCTTTCGCGCGGGATCACAGTGTATCTTTTATTTTCTACAGAGTCCGCCAAATATGTGTACACAGTTTACTGGATGTCATCTATAATTTTATCCGTAACAGCAAATTCGAAAGTTTATATTGCAATATTATCACATTCATTGAATGAAAACGATCCCAATAAAAGGAAACCACAATTGGCACGTAGACATAGGAGGTTACTGATAAGAGTTTGCTAGGAAATGGATAGGACCAACTGTGGGCCGTATTCAAAAATATCTCAATGCTTATGGTAAACACATTGAAAACCTGTCGTATTTGTAGAAATTAGAGAGGACTTATATCCATCGCTTGATGCATGTATGAATTTAGTGTAACGCCTTTTATATAGGTTTTTCTTTTGCTGAAGTGTGTATACATTTTTTTGGCGGTTTCTGTATATAAATAAATATGAAAAAAACTATATTTTTCTCCGAGCGACGCCAGGTACTTCAGCTAGTAATATATAAATTATAAATATGGTAGCTATTACCTAAGGCGAGTACTAACAAGCACATGTTACGATGTTGACTGGGTAACTCGGAAACTACTCGTTAGAATTCGATCAAATGTTAACGGTATACATAATTTTATGCATCCTATTATTCCCCTAAATTTCATTATCCTAGGTGTTATAAAACCTGAGTTATTAACTTAAAGATTTTGGTGGCTGCATTTTTATTTCTGTTTCTATCTCAGTTATCATTTAAATTCGGACCCATGTCCATATGAACTTTTTTGCTTAGAATAACCCATACTACCTCCCCTAGAAGTTTGTATAATTAATTCTGTATCGCCTTGTATATTTACGCAATATACTAAATCGTAATGCCTTTCGTTTTCTTAAAAAATATAAGCATAATGTATGGCGGCATGAACAATTTCGATATCAAAATATTGTAGAATTTAAAAATTAATAAGTAAAAATATCAATGTGCGAAATACAGAAAAAATAAATAAATAAGCGAAATATTTAATTGACAAAAACAGGAAAGAAAATTTCACAGCCTGGATTCGAACAGGGAACCTTCAGTTCTTCGAAGGATCCTGGTTCGAATTCAGACTGTGGAATTTTCTTTCCTATTTCCAACAATAAAGATTTATTTATATATATTTTTTGGCAGTTTGACGTAGGACAAACCCTTATCGAACATTCTTGAGATATTCTTAAATATTTATTGCTTCGTTTTAGTAGATGCGTAAAATATTTTATCTGCAAAGTCTATCTTACTGAAATAAAAAGCACTGATAAATCTTTTCATTTAAAAGAACTGTTATTCGCCCATCACACCAGTCATAAACCTTATCTTTAATTCCACTCTGGATGGCCAAGTCCATATTAAACTTCTACGATGTTCGTTCAAACAACTAGACTTTAAAACCGATCAACTTCGCTAAGCTCAACTCCTGCAAAACAAGTGAAAACGCTTTCGGAATAGACTGTACATTGTGTATTTTCCTATAAATATTGTGAAATGTTTGTATAAAACCACATTTCTTACAGAAAAACAGTTCCTATGACTTTATAAGTGACCCTCGTATCTTCTCGAATCCTGACATTAGAAGTCGAATTCCGTGAAAAACATTTTTAAGTTGGGGAAATGAACACAAAAATTATCGTTAGTCAAGCAAAAGCTTAATATCTGAATGGTAATATTTCTAGCTATCTGATGGCGCCATAAACGGTGTGTTTTTGTTCAAATTTTCTGTTACCTTTGGATGATCTGGTAGTTAGAATTTAACCAATTCTTCAAATCACAAAACTATTTTCTTAGCCCTTCTCTCTCTCTTCTCTCACAAATATTAATAATTAAGTAGATAAAAGAATTCCTGTATGTACTCTGAGAAGTCAGCTTAAAGTTAGGAATTGGAATTTATTAGAGAAAAGAGAACGAGCCTTAACCACTTGAAACCTTGGGGTAAGTTTATAGCCGAACTATAATTTTTGAAACTGCCGGGTTTTCAGCCAGTGAGCAGGTGTTGGATATTTGTTGGGTGTAGTTGATCACTTTGGGGGGTTGTTGCCAACTCAAAAAAATTATTCCTGCTTAAATAGAGCCAAAAAATCCGCTAAAATCAATTGTATTCTATTGCACTAAATTCAGTGCATTTTTGAAAAGTTTTTGTGCAATATTCGCCAAGTTGCCAACACTGCCCGCAACACCAGTCAAAGCGATCGCTTGTCTGTATCAGAAAAGATTATCAACTAATATTACTTATTGGGAGAGGTTTATTAAAAATATTAATTTAAAATTAATAAAACTTCAGCTACGTGATTATCCCGGCCAGTACGAGCCTGTGATGCGCGTGAATGAAGATGGTTAGGACCTCAGTAGGATTAGCTGAAGGTTCCTGGTTCGTGTCCAGGCTGTGGCAGTTTTTTTCCTATTTTCATTAATGATTTAAACATCTGAGGTAAACCCTCACAGACCATTCTTCAATTATTCGTTAATCAATACTACACAATCAGGAAATATACACTATCTGGTCATCCGTCACCAGACACCTTATACTAGTAAGTTAAACCGGACACTGCATGACATCAGTATCGTGCAGGGCCGCCGTTCGCCGCAGTAACATACGCAACCCTTCGAGAAGACTTTCCACCAATTTACGATCCTTACTGTGTCGGCGAGAATCTTGCTCCATTTATCCTTCAAATTCACAAACGGCTCAGTAGTGTTCTTCAGGCGTTTGGCCTAACTCTCAACCGGCGCTCCAATTCGTCCCAAAGGTGTTCAATGGAGTGGAAGTCTGGGCTTTGAGCTGGCCAGTCAAGTTGCCCCACATACATTTCCTCAAACTAGGTGTTAATAAGGCCCACTGTATGATAGGGTGCATTGCCATGCTCAAACAGGTATGCGCCATTACCAACGTGTTCCCACAATGTCGCGCAGAAATGTCCAAAACAATTGTACGGTTCGACAATCAAGGTTCCACGAACTAAAATAATAGGACTAAGATCATACCATGAAAATCAGGACCAGACTATGATACCACTTCCTCCGAATTTCACTCTTCTAATCATTACCGTTGAACCTATAACGGTTTTCTTTTCATCTTCCGGGATTAGTGCTTTGAATTGAGGAGGAGAGCACTTCAAAAAAGCGTCTCTGCAATACTCGAAAATTTATCTACCTGTCCTTCTTTCCTGAGCGAAACTTTTTATTAGTTTTGCGGTAAGAGAGCGCTAAGGTAAACATCGTGACATCTAATTTTGCAAAATTTTTCTTAGGACCGACAGTACTTATATTTTCAAAATGTGCGTCCGTCTACCTGTCCGCCTGTCTGTTGGTGATCTTGCGTTCGAACGCTTCTGAATTTTCCACTTCCGTTTTCACCATTCGACAACTTGTCACCGAGCCCGGTGACGAAAGATAGCAGAAGACAGAACAGCAGCACAACAAAAGAAGATAGGATAGGACATCTACCGACAGCATAGCGCAAGTTTTAGAAAATGAAAATGAATTAGCTAGAAGGAGGCTACGATCAGCGAATAAAGAGCAAACGCGTGGCGCGCCGAGAAGACATCGTGATGTTTCTTTCTTCCACTTCAGTGTACTGGTTGTTTTTCGTGCTTATGACTGTTTCTCGCCACTCCAGGCTGTCGTTTGCTCAACACTGATCGTGTTTCCCGCCATCGTTTTGTCTTCCCGCCATTCCGCCATCTTGTTTCTACATACGCGGAGGAGAAATTGGATAATTTCAAATTTTAAACGAGAGAGAAGTGAGCAGGAAATCTAACAATGAGGACGAGGGAAACTCGGCCCCGTTTTCCCGGACTGGCTTTACTAAAAATGAAGCAGCTCGATTGGAAAAGAGCTGAAACGTACTCTGCTACGAATACGCGTATTCAGTGCGTGCAGCTAGTAACAATTTAATTTCTTGACTATTACAGTAAGAGAAAATTCAACGGAGACAAAGTCGTCATTAGCAATAAGACTTCAGGTTAACAAGAATCTGCTAGAATAGACAAAAGTCCCCGTCTTCTCCAAGCATCAGCTAGGAAAGTGTACTATTAGCTACCAGGCGAGGGTTGAGACATCGATTCGTCCCAGAAGACAAACTTGTTGGAAACGAGCTTGGCTTTTGAGCAGCGGATAGCCGTACGAAATATGACGTATAGTGGGTGACGATTGGTTCACTACGGAGGAAGCTAATAAAAAAAATTTGGTGGTCGCCCCTTGGACCTTGCCCGCCCTAATTTCAGAAGAATTGGGAGCTATCTATCCCATTACTAAGGTGAGCCGTTTATTTAGTTTCCATTTGCGGTACCTCGTGCCCTATCTTACTGTCTCATGAAGGCGCGTAAGATTATTTGTAATTTAATTATAAAGCTGAGTTTAAGCTAATAACCCTATAGCGGCTTAACTAGATGTAAATTAATATTAGCGCATAATTGCAAGACATAATAAGAAGAAGAAAAAGAAAGGAATTTCTCAGTAATAAGGAAGTACGTTGAACTTCGTCTAATCTCTTACATATTGCTATCTTTCCAGCCTCAGCTAGAGGAATTAAATAGAATAAACGCCTAGCATCGCCGCATTCTCAGTAAAGCACTGTATATACCGGGGATTTCAAAAATGACCGGTATATTTGAAAAATCTAAACGGGCAGCGATAGAAATACACCGTGAACTAATTTCGAAAGTTTGTCTGCCTGAAAATTTACTGTTGTCCCAAGCATATTGCAACAAACGGTATATTTCTATCGCTGCCCGTTTACTTTTTATTGATTTTTCAAATATACCGGTATACCGGTCATTTTGTGAAACACCCGGTATATATATACAGTGCTTTAATTCTCAGGAGTATTGTGCGGCACCTGTATCAATAAGAATTTGGAATACAGACAAGAGGGGGTGCGAGCATCGGAATTAAAGTTCTTATAGGATATTAATAGAAATCAGCTTCTTTAGAAAATCTTATTTATATTTGTATTTGTTAATCAAGGACCGTATGGTTTCATATTACTTCGGGCATTAATGATGTAAGAATAGTTACAAATTAAAAGTAAATGCCTAACAAGTATTGTTGGACTTAACAGTTAAAATGTAAACGATTCATTGTGTTCGATATTTGAACCTACTAAGTTTAAATCTTAACGTTATTTTATTTCTTAAAATCCTGGTTACTCACATGATAGTGAGTTTCACTATTGTTAAATTTTTGTAATAAAATTTAATTTTCATTTAACCTTTATAATTCTGTGTCAGGAAATTCATTAGTTAAATTTGCATCTGCGTTCATCTCCGTGACACAATTTAAGCAGTCGGTGAACTACTTCTGATTCAAAAGGTCACAAATAAAAGAGGGTTTCACGTTTTTTTCGTTATACACGGTGATTACAAAAGAACTTCACACTTTTAAAAATTTATTACATCAAAGCTATTCAGAATATAGACACACCACATACGGATTCTAAAAAAACTCTTGAAGTTTATTGTGACACAGTTAAAGATGTTCAATATGCCCCCCTGTAGTCAAATTCGTCCCAAACCAACAGCGGTGGATTGGTCGAGCAAACAATAACCTGGAACTTGCAAAGTGGCCACCTTGTGATTTCTTTTTATGGGGGTGTGTAAAGGACAAGGTCTTCACCCTACTTCTTCCCAGTGACCTAGACGAGCTGAAAGAACGCATTACGGTAGCGATACGTGGGATTCATGGAGACATGTTAATGCGGGTTTGGGACGAATTCGAATACCGCATTGATGTATGCCGTGTCACGACAGGTGGGCATATTGAACATCTTTAACTGTGTCACAATAAACTTCAAGAGTTTCTCTTTAAGAATCCGTATCTGGTTGTCTATATTCTAAATAGCTTTGATGTAATAAATTTTTAAAAGTGTGAAGTTCTTTTGTAATCACCTTGTAAAATTTCATGTACAGATGGCCTATGAATTATTCAATGCATTTCTCTTTTCGCCATTCGATAACTGAGGCAGAGAAAAAGCTTGTGAATTAAGTGAAGACTCGTAATGGTCTTGATAGTGGTCAAAATCAGTCACAATTGATTCAATGGTACATGCTGTAATGGTACCATTGGAAACCTTCCAAGCTAAGAGATGGCATATATCAAATAAATTGTAATGACATGCCATGAATGAATATAACGTAAAATTAATGCTATTTAAAACTAGTTCAATGGTACGTTTTGGGGTACTACAATGGTCCATTGGAAGCTTTCAATGCTAAGATGTGGCATGTAATGCAGGGTGATTCAAATCGTGTGTAAAACAATTTAAGGGGTTTTTATAGAGGTCAAGGTAAACACAAAAAGTCCTATTAACATGGGTCCAAATTTTATTTCTTTTCAAGTTACAAGAAATGTTCAAAGTGGCCTCCTTGTGCGTGAATGCAGACATTGCATCGTCGAATAAGTGACTCGTATATGTTTGTCATTGCGTCATGATCACGTCTAATTTTGTCAGCCGATGATATTATTCTGGCCACTAATTGTGCCCGTGTGCCTATCTGTGTGTCAAATGTCCCACAGATATTAATCCAGTGGATTAAGGTCCGGTGAGCGAAGTGGTCATACTGTGGGCTCACTGCGCCCTATCCATTTGTTAGGAAAGTGCATGTTAATCCATTCAGCAGCAACTCTACCAATATGAGGAGGGCCCCCATCGTGTTGGAACCACATCTGTTGACGGATTGCAAGAGGTGTATCTTCTAAGAGTTCATCCAGGTTGTTTTCCAGGAAATCAGCATATCTCTGGGCATATTTTAAATCGTATACTCTCTTTTGCTTTTAAATTAAATGGTAATAATAAATTGATAGCATGTGTTTTGTTTACCTTTTTGCTACTGCACTAATACAGCTTTGACCTGCTGTAATTCTGTCCCTAATTGGAATGCGACTCATATTCATATGACATTTTTTCCTCAATCTGATCTTCCCAACAAAATGCCGAGGTATTTTACACTCTTTGTGAATCACCCTGTATATCAAACAACTTGAAATGACGTATCATGAATGAACATAAAATAATTGTAGTCGAATTTGTTTCACTAGTACGCGTTTTAATGGTACCACTGGTAACATTCAATACTCAGATATGCAATGTTATACAAGGTCTTAGAATGTCTGCATTTAATATAATAAAAAATTAATGCTAGTCACAACTAGTTCAATGGTACGTAATTGTAATGGTATCATTATCATACCATTGGAAACTTTCAATGCTAAAAAATGACATGTAATATATCAAATAAATTGTAATGACGCTTCATGAATAAATATAAAGGAAAATTAATGATAGTGGAAATTCTTTTAATGGTACGTGTTACAATAGTACTTAATGGTTCAACTGGAAAACTATTGTTTTTTGTTATCAAATATTCATTTCCCTCCAAACAATTATTAGGACCGATTGGTATTTATGTTTTCACAATGTCGTGCGTCCGTCCGTCTGTCTGTCTGTCGTTTGGTGCTCGAGCGTTCGATCGCTTCCGTATTTTCGGCTTCTGTTTTCGCCATTCGAGAACTTAGGCAAAAAGACACCCTAAATACGTTGGTGATAAAATAGTGAACTACTTCCGATTTAAGAGGTCACAAACAACAGAGTATTCCAGAGACAAATGAAAGAAAGTGACTGGCAGTGACCTCCCCTCTAATGATGCCTTAGCGCCGCCATTTTGCGATTGGCAAGAAACAGCTGATCGCCCGAGGCAATGCATGTGAATCAATCGGTTTGGTTTGGTATTAACGTCCTTTTCAACTTCTATGGTAATTTCAGAACAGGGTTATAAGGGGGCCAACCCTGTAAGGTTTCTTTAACGTGCAGCCGTCAAACGACTACACGGGACGAACAACTTTACTTCCCTTCCGAAGGAAGTGCTTGATCTCAGGATTTTCTCCCTAAAAAAATCCTCGTCGTCCTCAGCCGGAGACGAACCCGCGTCCTCGGGCATAATAGGCGATAATGCAACCACTGAGCTACCGAGGCCGATGTGAAACAATCGCAATCAATTGCTCATTACAATATGTGGATTAATAAATTGATTATTTTATTGAACTGAGAATTATTTCTTCCTTTTCTTTTATTTTAAAATTTTAAAATATTTGTCTTTTAAAAATTCGTTAGGCATTGAGTCAGTTATTTGAAGTTATTAAAAGTATACGTTATCGTTAGTTAATGCAATAAAACTTTTTTAAAAAAATCAGAAAGCAGGTTATGCTTGCTAATACTTCCAGAAATCATCTACAAAAACAACTGAAATTACATTGAGAATATATGCCGCCTTAAGTTTTTGCCAATCGTAACATGGCGAATGCTGCACTTCCGCTGGCACCAGTAGCGCTCAGCCAAATGAATAGGGCACTGCCAGTCTCTTTTTTTCATTTGTCTCTGGAGTATACCATGTTTTTCACTCTACAATTCCATGCGTAAATGAGTTGAGCATTGATCAATACTTTTCTCTCTTTGCCATTCGATAACTAAGGCAAAAGAAAGGCTTCTGAATTAAGTGAAGACAAGTGATGGTTTTCTTGGGTGGTCAAAATCAGTCATAATTGGTTCAATGGTATGTGGTTTGGTGGTACTATTATGGTATATTGAAAATTTCAATGCTAATATATCAAAAACTTGAAATGACCTATCATGAATGAATATAACGTAAAACTAATGCTATTCAAAACTGGTTCAATGGTACGTTTTGTGGTACTATTATGGTCCATTGGAAACTTTCAATGCTCAGATAAGCAATGTTGTACAGGGTTTTCAAAAAGTATGCATTAAAGATTGCTCTAATAGTTTCATTAAGGCTCTGATGGCAGTGCACATGAAATGGATTAAATTTATGATCATGATATACATTCCACACTGATCCGGAACTGCAACCAATATCATCAGCAGTGGAACGTATGCTGGTATGTGGATTAGCAACAACTCCAGCAAGAACCACGGTTGCTGTTTTTGGTCGTCCTTTTCTTGCATGTTGTTGAACATACTTGTGTTCTGAAAACGTGCAATGATTTTTTCAAAAGCTTGTCTTGAAGGATGGCGACGATTTGGATATCATTCAGCATACATTTGTGTAGCAAGTACAGCATCTTGTTGACTTGCACCATAACAAAATACCATGTCAACCATTTCATTTTGAGGGTTATCTGCCATTTTTTGAATGTTTACATTCAAATACTGATAAGGATCAATGCAATTTAACCTGAAATCAAATGAAATACGTATTAGCATCAGCAAGGTAACCATTGTTGCAAAATGAAATCGGACAAACGGTTTAGACTAATTTTAGGGTGCTGTACAACTTTCCAATTGACTTTTTTTTACCTATCTCTAACGGTTTTCATTATGCATTAAATTTGACCTTGAAATTAAATGTAAAGGTCAAAATTAAGATCATTGTTACAAAGCCCACACTTGAATTGATAGAAGGTAATTTTTTGGAAATCTGGACATCCCCATTAGTTACTGAGATATTGAGAGTAGTAGCAGACTTTTTGAACACCCTGTATATCAAACAACTTGTAATTACGTGTCGTGGACGAATAAAACGAAAAATTAATGACAGACGAAATTGGTTCAAGGGTACGTATTTTAATGATATCATTATGATACCATCGAAAACTGTCAGGTGCAGTCGGCAACAAAAGTACTTAGCCACCTTCCATTAATTTTCCAAAATTAAAAATAAATATTCCCTTTAACAAGTCCGGTAAAAAGTTTTTCTTTGTGTGTATTGATTGATACGGGTATGATCATTTTGGTGCACGTGAATTGTTATTCTTTTGGAAAATTAATGTAAGATGGCTAAGTACTTTTGTTGCCGACTGTACTTTTTACTCATTTTGAGCTACACATTTCCGTTAGTTGTACGCCTTGCCTTAGCAACTAGAGGCTTCCTTAGCAACCTCATCAAAACTTAACAACGAAAGGCTTCTTTAGAAAATAAATGCTTTCCTTTTTATTTTCAATTCCCTTAAAATCCTATCGGTCCTAGCCATTTTGGTTGCCTGACTTGTTTGTTCCTGCACGGGCACTACACGTATTTCATCTTCCTTTCCAGTACAATTTTTCTTACCTTCAATGATTGTCGCACATTCCACACACTTTTACTTCAGTGATTGTTGCACAAACGCTGCAGCTTCCCCCAAATGAAAATTGCAAGACACACATTAGACGTCAAAGCACAACAAGAACTTTGTTACTTTATGCAAAGGCCTGCTCATTACTAGAATCAATCTTATTACTAAACAGGCATACTATGTAAATTGTTTATACTCTTTAATAATAGAGCGGGAAGAAAATCACAGTGGGAAATATAACCATGAAGGAAGATGCACTTCCATTTGGAACATGCAACACCTTTGTATGTAAGTATTAATATGAAGATATGCATTCAAAGGGCTAAAGTGGTGGAATAACTGCTCAGTAACATGTAGCACGACTCCCTATGGCTCGACGAAGAGCAGTAAATAAACTGAAGATGTTAAGCTAAACCTTTTATATTGCCAGCCACAGATCCCAAATACTGGTAAGTCACAAAACTTAGGTGCGCAGAGACCTCTACAACACGTTCCGTAAATATTCAATGTCTGGGAAGTGAGCTGGCCACTCTAGTCATTGGAAGTCGCCTCAAATCAATTTTGCAAAGCTTCTGCTGATTACTATTAACCTGCAAGAAAATCCCATCGTTGTGGGGGTACACAAAGCCCACCAAGGGGCGTATATAGTCACCAAGCAGCGCAACGTAGTGGCAACATCTTTGAACACTCTCACTTTAACGAGTCACTGTTGAATCAGTTACGGTGTGTAAACCGGTTTTGTTGTTCATTCGCATTCTCATGCAGCCCATTTCTGATCGGCTTCGAGTATTATATGACAAACGTAACCAATCAACGGCTGTAATAGGAGAAAGTTATCATATGATAACCGGTGCTGCCATTCTGTGAGCTCCATTTTAGGGGCAGCTACTGCGTGCATGAATACGTTCCATGAATTCATGTGGTCCAAACAGTTTAGTTTGCGTATAACACAAAAAATAGTGTCAAGGGTAGAGTGAGAAATTATATAGAAGACCAACGGGCAAAAACCATTACCAGTCTGAACAATGGCAAGTTGAGTCCATGGCGTCGTGGGTTTTGTGCCATATTCGGACTCTTCCGTCAGTCAGCCGGAACCGAGATTCGTTGAACGACAGAACCTGATTCGAGTCTTTCGAGGTCCACGTAACATGTTTATGATTCCATGTAGCCTTTGTACTGATAATGGATCTTAATGCACACCGCACTGACTGCTGACTATGGGTCTGGAAGTGCCTGCATTGCACATGAAAGTGTGGCTTATTGGTTAGAGTGAACAATTATAGACAGGTGATGGAGGTCGCGGCCGGAGAGCAATCGTATAGAGCCACTTCTTTTCCTTGGTGGGTAGTAATGCATTTAAGAAGGTATTGCCGGTACCATGGGCAACAAGGCTTGTTCTATGCGTCGTGCACTCACTATCATGCCACGTTCGAACTCTGACAAATCTCGTCGCCTTGCTATGATCACAGTTACTGGCATAAACTTAGATAAAGTATACATTAGCGCAACCATTTTTTGTAGTTTTGGATTAGTTCATGTCGTATGTGTAGGTGAAAGCAGCGTTAAATATGCATGTCATTACTTTTGGCCTTTGAGTGTGTATTTTAAATACAAGAATATGTATACAAATTTATATTTATATTTCTACCTGAAAAATATTTTTATATGCTTTCAGTATCCCATTCAAGAATGCTGGAAGGCAGCATTATAAAGACTGAAATAACTTATATAAACCGAAACACAGGAAAGGCCCAATCCTACGTGGTGGTAAAGTTCATTATGACCTTTTTTAAATTACATCATCTTCAATATGTAAAGTGAGTAAAAAACAATTAAAGAGTCTCACGTAAGACTACAAACGTCTCGAAGGATGAATGGGAACCGTTTCTGTGCTTAGGTACACTCTCTAACGACCAAAAAACTATTTAAACTACTTTGCATATTTTATGATTGGCATTATGCCAATATGAATACGTTAAAATATCATTAACATTTGTTCAAAGTGACTAAGTTTTTTCAGCCATCCTGGCACCACTTTGTTTTCTGCATACAACTAAGGTATCCTTGCTGTATATTTCCGCATAATTTTATCACATTTCACGGAAGCTCAATCTTGTAATCCATTAACTTTTGACAGGAGTGTGTAGTAGATTAATGTATATTTAGATGAGACTTCAGTGTAAGTACAGGATGTCACAAAGGGCTCTTGATTTAAGAGTAAATATATCGGAAACGGAGATCGATAAAAAAAGGAAACAGGAGTATTATTATTTCGAAAGCTGTAAAAATCTGATCCGGAAGTGTCAAAATAAATTAAAAACTTTGCCGACAGGTGGCATTGTACGTAGCGTACTGAAGGAAGTCACTGAACTCATTCACTGATTGGAAGAAAGTAATCGGACATATTCGATTTTAGACTTTTTGTCGAATATCTAGGAAAATATTGCCGAATTATCCTGAAATTTCAGGGGTGTAAAAAGGAAGTTACACCTCATATATTTCAGCGAAGGTTTTCTCCCGAAGGCAAATAGGGGATCAGCAAAGAAGTGAACCAAAAAAATAATATTTGGAATCATCCTGTAAGAAATAATGCTTGAAATGCATTGTAGCTGTAGCATATGCTTAAGAGGCTTGTTTTACTTTTCTGTGTTCATTTGTATGAGAATAGCACGTATATATTCATGGAGATATAAAGGTTTCTTTAAAAAGGTCGAAATGTTTTGTAATTTTTTTGTTTATAACACGCAGGATTTTCAACCCAATGCAATACCATTTTCAGAAAACTTGACAAACTACAGTACAGACAACACCCTGTAATCAGAATAGAAAAATATTAAATATTTGATGAAATATGAGCATTTTTACTAAATAATGTTTAACTGCGCATGCGTTACCAAATTGTCTTTTTGCATAATTTATTAGCCAAATGTATAGAGCTACTCTTATATAAAGCCCAAGCAAATATCGTGAAAATTAAGAAAGATATCACCGATAGAATGAGTTGAATTTCAGTTGCTCTCAAAAATAAACAAAACGATAAGGGGTTTTCTCCAAACTTTTATTTTGGATCGGACACCAGTATCAACTTTTTCTTTTTACGCTGATATGAAGTCAATATTTTTTCATGTGTCCGATCCAAAAAAAAAAGTTTTGAGAAAACCCTTTATATATTATTTCGTATATAATAATAATCTATCTCAGATTCCGTACTGGGAGTATAGCGTGCAGCGTTACCTTTTGGCAAAGTTTTTAACTAATTTGTAACTATTTTTGAAGCTTCTATATCAGATTTTTACGGCTTTCGAAATAAACATACACCTGTTTCATTCTTCTATCGATCTCCGTTTCCGAGATATTTACTCGTAAGATTAAGGATTCCTTTGTGGGACACCCCCTGTACATAAACGTTACTTAATTCACAGGTGTTTCACTTAATTAATCAATGCCCTTGACTTATAAACTAATATACTGCGAGTGTTATTTGATATTTCTACAGGGTACTATTCAAAATTATGGACGTCCACCAGAAATACTGAATGCTGCTAGACTTACGACTGGCTCGATTGCAACTGTTTACACTCACTTCAAACAAGTAACGGAGGAAAAACAACCCAAGTCTGTTTGTCTTATAATTTAGTTTCATGAATCTTAATAATATATTTTCTTTCTCAGTATAGATTTCTTAATACAACTAAGAGGCCATGTGTAGACGAATCCACCTATATAGCATGTTCGCAACAATGTTATCTTAAGATGTACGCTAAAGCCCTAACATGCGGGTAATTTATTATTTACTACTAATTAATACCACGCTGTCAAAAGTAATGCAGTCTTTCCAGTGAATAAATTAAATTGGATATCCACTGTCACCTGGTCTGTGAGATTTAGAAACAGAAATGATATGATATATGCACGATGCATTGCTAACATCCGACAGGAACTATATCTTTTTTTATCAACACGTGGAAGAAGAGACGTTGCAGGAATGAAAATCACCCACAAAACTGCAAGACTGAGATAGAAGAGTACTGCAGAGGGAGCTGTGAAAAAAAACGGATCCCTGCCATGGATACCGTGGCAAACAAATTCCAGGTAATCTATATAGAGGTTTCAATCAAGACTCTTCGTAATGAAGCCCATGCACTTGGATATTATGGTCGAGCAGCCGGCCATAAACCTCTCATCAGAGGGAAAAAGTATCCTGGTCAGCGTTTACGATGTTGTAAGGAGCATAGGAATTGGACACATGGCGGCGAGTATTGTGGAGAATGACAAAATTCTTACGATTTACTCTTTTTAGATTAGATGGATGACTTTGGATTAACGATTATATGGAGAACATCTACTACAGTGTCCATTGTAAAGCTTGATTTAGGTGGCGTGATGGTATGGATTTGTTCAGCTGGGTCTACTGATCTTAATTCATGGAACCATGAATTCACAGTATACAGAGACATTCTGGACTACTCAGGACTCTCTACGTTGAGGCGCTTCTATTGAAACGATGAATGTCTCTTGCAGGATGACAATGCCACTTGTCATATATCTAGGGGCACATTTAATAGTATGCGGAATATCAGGTCTCCCGGGTGGACTGGCCTCCGCAAAGCCCGAACCTTAATACCACTGAGAACACGTGAGACGAATTGCAACAATGGGTGCGGGCCAAGCATGCCCGACCTTCTTCAATATTCTCCAGGTGGAACGGAGAAATATCCTGCTTGAGGTAGATCTAGGATTTGTGGATGGGTAACCTGAATAATTGCTCTACTTGGTGATCCGACCACGTAATAAGATTGAATAAATTCTTTTTTTCCCATTAATCCACAGTGTTCATTTCTTATTTTTCACATACTCTAAAACGTTGCGCTTCAGTCCGGCTTTGTCAAATAATGTATACCTTTAGTGGTTGGACTCTTATCAAAGGTTTCTGCCATTACTGGATGCAACTTTCTGTATTATGTCATTCCATCGCGACTACCTCGATGTCTCGACGGCGCCAGCACAAGTTGTTTCATCAGCTGATCTTACGTGAGAGAAGCTTCAATGCACTGAATTCGGGCATCACTTGACGTCCTGAATGGCCAACAGCACTATTCTTTGTCGTATCCAAGAAAATATATACAGCTCACTCAGACACACGCCAAAGCAGATATTACTGGTGCTAAGCTACACTATGTGAACAAAAGTTTAGGGACACCCTCTCATAAATCATGGAATGTGCAATTTGTCGAATGACAATGACCTATAAATTATTTAAATAGCATCACACACCTTCAGACACATATATGCTTCGTATTATTAAGAAAGTCGTTCAAAAGCGCTCAGCGACTTCCAACTTGGCGCCATCATAGGATGCCACTTTTGCAATAAAAAAGTCAGTCCGTGGATTTGCACTATTCTACAAATATAGAAGCGCTCAGAAAAAAAAGCTACGAGTACCATTTTTTATGTAAATTTAAAAACGATTATCGGACTGAACCAATATTTTAAAGGAGGGTCTAGAAAGGTGAAACACTTCATAAGATCCAAACAATTGGGAGATAATTCTCATAAGAAAACTGAACAGACACTTTTGCTGATTTGGTGACATTCAAAAAATAAGTTTCCATTGTCTCCAGAAAATATATTAATACACTTACTTACTTACTTTTCAAACCCGCTTATCCGTTAGGGTCGCGGGGGCAGCAGCATGTCCTCTGGCGCATGTCCTCCCTGGTAATATCCAAGCGACTCGAACTCAGATTCTCCATGTAGTCTAGCCACCTGGTTCTAGGCCGACCCCTTGTTCTCTTACCCACCGGCTTGGAAAATAACAACTGCCTAGGAAGACTAGTTTGCGGCATCCGTATCACGTGGCCATACCAGCGCAACTGAGATCTCTCAATGCTGAGAAGTAGCGGCTCAGCACCTAAAGATTCCCTTATTGTGCTGCTGTACACTCTATCTAGTAAGGTAACACCTGCCCCACCTCTCAGAAATCTCATTTCGGTCGCTTGTACCCGCGATCGCACTCTTTCGGTCATTACCCAAGCCTCAAGACCATAGGTGAGAATGGGGACAAAGATAGATTTGAAGACGGAGGGCTTGGCTTTGTTACCCAGCTCGCGTTACCACGGATCGCCACAGTTCACGTCTGACACAGCTTGCTGCACCGATCCGAGCATCCAATTCTTTCTCCTGCCGTCCATCACTCGTGAATGCAATCCCGAGATACTTGAATTTCTCCACCTGTCTCAATGAGGCTCTCCTAACATGGAGAGCGCAGTGAGCAGGCTGTCTTGAAAGGACCAGAACCTCGGTTTTAGCCACACTGATCTTCATCCCAGCTTCTTCACATTTGGCTGCAAACCGGTCTAGTGCATGCTGAAGGTTCGTGCGAAAATACCCAAGGAGGACAAGGTCGTCAGCAAAGAGCAGTGTTGTCCACCAGGCAGTCGCCCACACAAACACGCTCATCGCCTCGGCTGCCCCTGATAATGAACAAGAGGGGCGACAGTACGCACCCTTGGCGGAGTCCAACACCCACGGTGAACGGTTTTGACCTAATGCCATTTATCCGGATACACATCTCAGCTTTCGTACAAAGACATGATAGCAACCAGATCAGTATGGCTTAATTAATATAACTATAACAAAATATTTATTTATTTTATTTACGTCATGGAGAATTACAATTGTTTACAAGAATTAGAAATAATAATATTCTACTAATTTAACTAATAGTAATCCTATACGTCCATCCAGGGCCTGTATGGCCTGAGGCCGACGAGTTGGGTCCCTGGATGAACCAGGATTAACAACTGCTGTATGATGGTCACAACAGCCGGGGGGGTGAAGATTATGACTCACTGAATGGTCACCCATCCAGTGGCTAGCCGTGCCTGATGTTGCTTAACTTCACAGAAGTTGTTACATTGAAAGCCCACCAGGCCACGGCCTCCCCCTTGAAAATACTCCTTCAATCTTATAGGAAAATGTCAAATCAAAGGGTACATCTCGATTTGAAGGTCCAGCAGGCAATTGCAAAAGCCGCTGAGGAGGGGAAATCTTACAACAGCACTGCATCTGCTTTCGATGTTCCAAAAATTAAAGTAAGAGCAAGAGGAGACCTCCATAGAAAGCCTGGATCAGGAAGACCACGTATTACCACAGAAAAGGAAGATAGACCGCTTTGTCGGTCATCGAAAGCTCAGCCCAGACTTACAGCAGTGGGTTTGAACCATGAAGTGCAAGATGCGCATGGGGTGAAAGTTAGTGTTTCCACAACAAAGCGGTGTCTAGTAGAAGCAGACGTGAATGGTAGGCGTTCTGCAAAAAACCTCTCGTTACAGCAGCGAACAGGAAGGCCCGACTTGCTTTTGCAAAGAAGTACCAGCACTAGAACTCCAACGAATGGGCGAAAATCCTCTGGAGTGACGAATCTAAGTTTCTGCTTTTTGGAACAGAAGGAATACAGTATATTCGACGCCCCAAGAACAAGCGTTTCAATCCAAAATACCAAGTGCCCACTGTGAAGCATGGAGGGGGATCTCTGATCGTTTGGGGTTGTTTTAGTAGAAGTTGGGTTGAGTCCTTTTGTGCGTGTTGTTGGTACTATGGATAAGAATATGTACAGAGATTTTCTACAGAACCACATGCATCCCTACGGAAAAAACTGCCTGGCTATCCCAACACGACAACAACGCCAAACACACGTCCAACCTTGTTAAGCATTATCTGGCTTCCAAAAGAATTCGATTACTTGACTGGCCATCGCAGTCCCCTGATTTCAACCCCATCGAGCGTCTCTGGGAGGTTCTGTTTCGTCGCTGCAAAGACAAAAAGGCATCGAACTTGGATGACAAATTTCAAATGCTTCAGGAAGAATGGTTAAAGATTGCGTCCAAAACCATGACAAAGATAGTCGATTCTATGCATAGCAGATGTCCAGCTCTTATCAAGAGCAACGTTTATCCGATTAAGTACTAATGTATGACATCATGTCTTTTGATTTCTCACTTTTTTCCAGATTTGCAACATGTTTGTATGAAATATATATTGAAATATTTTTTGAACACACATAAAAGACAATTTTCTTTTTTACAGCAACATGTTATAAAAAAATTGAGATATTTTTATTTATAAAGTTGTATTTCCATGTCATCTACCACTTGTTGAAAAAACTCGCGAGTCATATTGTTCTGTTAGAATAAAAGTCAAAAATTGTACTTGTGCCTTATTTTCTGAGCGCTACTGTACCCCGTATAATTATAGGTGACGTGATTACAAAGTGGAAGATATAGGGAACAACAATAATGAAATCACGAACTGGCCTACCAGAGAAATCGGCAGAGAGAGATCGTCGAGTGCTTGCACGTGTGACCCGGAGCAATCGAAGTTCTGAAATTTTGCATCTTGTGTTGCTATCACCATCACCATTCATTGGGCACTCCATTAACTGGACATCCACATATCTGCTCACAAGCTCCCCTGGATATCACTGACAAGAATTCCAGGCGACGTTTGTAGTGGTGTAAAATCGCAGAAAATGGAGAATGGAAAAATGTAAACGTGTCCTATGGACTAAATATTCACGGTACATACTGACAATCAACTGGACAAAGTTGGGTTTGGTGGATGCCTTGAGAACGTTTCCTACTTGAGTGTGTGTACCCATTGTGATGTTTGGAGGAAGTGGCATTATGGTATGGGGCTCTTATTCATGGTCCTGACTGGGCCGGCTTGATTTTATTAAAGGAACGATAAATGCTGTTGCTTATCGAGACAACTTTCACAACTGCCCACTGCCAACATTGTAGGGATGGGTTTTACTGTATCAACATGACAATGCGCCCTGCCTTAAACTAAGGTCTGTACATGACTGGTTTCAAGACAACGAGGTTGAAGAAATGAATTGGCCTACCCAGAGCCCCGATCTCAATCACACTGGAAGGAAACTCAAAAATTGGTGTAGAGTCTTTCTCGCAGGGTGGAGGCTCTAATTAGATGGACGGGGGTGCCAGCGCTTTCAAATTCCTGTTATCTGAAGCCTGCGACGCAGAAATGTTGGTGTCCCTGAACTTTTGATCACATTTGTTAGACGACATTGGGATATTTTATGGACATTTATAGCTTCAGTGATGAATTCCGCTTCTGTCTTGGGTATAGATGATGGTGGATTGCACATAATTAACAACGCAACGCAGGACCTACTTCTCGTGTTAAATTATAGGGCTCTGTATCCTACCACTCTCGTTTGCAGTGAATTTGACCAAATTTTTCTAAGGATTGCATTACTTTTGAATGTGTGTGTAATTCACTATATCGTCAGAGATAATCTTTGGCCAGAGATGGACGAAATTAGGAACAGGGATAAACTAAGCGATTGTACTTTATATCCGAGATGAGGTTTTTAGGAGGGTTCGCAGTTCATATCTAATAATGGGATCTTGTATTCTCGATTTTTCATTGAATGACTATGAGGGGTGTTTTAAAGCGAGGCCTATGAGATAACAAGGCCTGGAAGCGGAACAGTCACCTGACCATCGGGATGAAAGCAATAATCCAACCTTCATTGTCCCCATCTTGGATGTCAACAATCAGTGCTTTTCCGTTTGTTGGAAACAGTGAAGGTTGAATTGTAGCTAGTATCCCGTTGGTCAGGCGAGTCTAAGCCCTGGTTACTTCCAGGCCTTGTTATTTCGTTGGCCTCGTTCTAAAGTCAAGCCAAACTATAGTCTAGTCCCACTATATATGAGCTAAAAACGAAGATCGCATGTTCAAGCTGGCATCGATCAACACTAATAATAAGCCCTAAATTTGCCCTTCTTATAATGTAACATTGTATGGCATTTCTGTGCAGAGTCTTTCTCTCTCTCTAGGGGTGCGTTCACTTATTCACTCGGAGTGATCCGGTGAGCTCAATTTCTTTATTCGCTCGTAGTTAAATTTCTTGACTCCCAACATAAAGGTGCACTGGGAGTCAGTCGGAATTCGTTTCTTTATTCATCTAACTGTAATCTTCAATTTGGAGTCATCGTAGTCATTAAAATTTGTAATGTGAAAGACGACGGAACAATGAGAGTGCCAACAAAGTTGCGACTTCGACGATGATGAAGTTTTGTTACAATGAGATAACGTTTGCGAGCGTTTAGGGGCCGTGGTAACCACACAAACTATGTGTCTTACGTGAGCGACTTGGAGCGACGCGAATGAACGGATGAATTGGCGTATCTTACGTGAGCGAAAAAAAAGAGCGATTTCAGTGCGGAGAGCTAAAGAGGCTATTATAGTGCGATCAATTAGGTCATTTTGTGACAGTCATGCTATCTGCTAACTGAAATCACCGGAATGTTAGAGTGTTGTCTCATCAACGGTTCACACTTCAGCAATTGCGATAGCAAAAATCCATGTCATCGGGTTTGAACTATTGCCCCAGCCCCCTATTCACGAGATTTGACTCCATCAGATTTTTTCCTGTTCCATAATATCAATAAGCTTGGCTGAAAGAAAATATTCCACTGATGAAGAGGCTATCGCGGCTGGTGAGGATTTTTTAAGGATCTCGAAGTCTCGGCCTATAAGGAGCAAATAACCATGTTGGAACACCTATCGAATAAGTGAATAAGCGTAATGAGAAATTCTATTGAAAAACAAAGCCATTTTCAGAACATTTGTTGAATAATTCTCTATTGGACCGAGAAATTTTCACACCCCTCGTATAATAAACGAAAGTTCTAAGAAGCTAAATAGAGAGTTACTACAGGGTGATTCAGTCAATTTCTGACCATTTCAGTACTATGATTTATTGACCCATTAATGTTTACAAATACGACAACCTTGCATTTCTGCTCTGTTGATAAATCGGGCGCCATTTTTTAACAATACGATTTTCATGCAGCGCCGTTGCAGCAATACAAACTCCAACTATTTAGAAATTCGATATGGCGCTCATATTCTTTCAATTGTTTATCCCTAATGCACGTCATTCGAGTGTAATGGTCAGAAATTGACTGAATCACCCGGTACATAGCCACAAATTTTTATTACGGAGACACTATCTCCATCAGTGACCCGCTGATGAAAGAGAGACTGTTTCCAAATTGTCCGTCCTTGGATCTGTATTAAAAAAATCATTTCTGGAGTTCTGATTTCTGTTTATTTAGCTTATTAGGACAATTTGCCCACAGTTTTTGCAATTATACTTCTCATATTCATAACTTATTTTTTTTTACAGATTTCCATTTGTACCCAAAGAATTAAACTTGCCTAGCTGCAATATATCCGAAGACGGAGTAAAGGAATATGAAAAGGCCAAAGACATATATTTTAACACTCAACCTAAATTTCAATGTAATTGCCATCGAGTATGCATTTTCACAAAGGTGCAATATATACCATTAGTTGAAGTCTTCAATCAAAACATTACCCAGCTGAAAACAATAGTTGACCAACGCTACGTAAAAACTGTAATTGAAGACTACAAATACGGCTTAAGCTCCCTCTTCGCTGATATAGGTGGCAATTTTGGCCTTCATTTGGGATTATCCATCCTATCGATGGTCGATTTGCTTTATTACATGAAAAAAATGAGCCTAATTACAAGGAATGCTCATATAGTACCAAAATACATACGGAAAACAATTAAAAAAGAACTTAAATCCTATAGTGCACTGAAACTGCATAAAGACTGTAACATCAAATCCGTGCAGAAAATTACAGCGATGTTCAGAGTAACGTGTTGCTGTCTAATTTGTTTTCTCATGATTTATAATCGTGTTGAGTATTTCTTTTCATTTCCAGTTCATACTGTAATAGAAATTGATGAAGTATTTAACTTTACTTTTCCTACAACTACAATCTGCACTGATCCCCAAAAAATTACAAGTGAAAAAGCGTCATTCTATAAACAGGTGAACATGAGCATTGATCCTTGTGACATTAAACTTACTGACCTTCTTGATCCTAAAAGATTCACCAGCGATCGTGCATGGAACTATACCAGCAACTTTGAATTCTATGAGAAGGATGCTTTTGTTACTGTTATGGTAAGTGATGTTTGTTTTAGAGGGTTCTTTTTAAAAGCTTTGCCTTCAAAGCAATGGCTTTCGTAATTTGCGAGTTAGGACGGGAAAATGGTTTTAAAGAAGAGCCTGAAACATTGGCTTTAATAACACTTAGCGGCGCCATCTTCAACTTCACGCATGCACATAATAGCTGAGAAAATGGCAATCTTCATAGAGGTGTGTACGGGTGTACCTTCAAAATATGAAAATAGACAGAAGCAAAGTCAATTTAGAAATGGTCTTAACTCATAACTTAATCAATGCTATGGATCGTTAACTTATGCGATACCAGCCCCAGCTATTGAGTGGTCACTGAATCGTTATCATCCCAAGTCTTTTTTTTGTTGTTGTGAAAAATTGAGCCTATTGTCAGAACCTATGTGAAAAGAATAGTACGGTCCCTCTATCAATGAACTAAAATCGAAGAGTGCATTCTCAAGCTGGTATCAATCCGCATTGAAAAAGAAACTAATCTGTTCTAAGGTATCTGCTTGCTTGCTTGAAACTTCCCATTAATAAAGAATGCACAAGAATTTTTAATGAGAAGAAATAAATAAAAACCAAACACACATACAGAATTATTTTATGTATTTTGCTCGATCCCAATGGTCAGGTGACTTTTGAGTGCCCTAGTCTGTCTCTCGTTCACCTCGATCAGCCTGAATATGACGACAGCATACATTTTATTCGATGACAACTGCGTCATTTTTGATAGGCTGTGAAAAATGTAATAAACAGTGTTATACAGGGTGTTTCAAAATTACACCACCAAAAAGATGTGGGTTATCAAGTGAACATCTTTTGTTAATAACGTTTTATTCTAAAATGACTGTGCATTCAGCTACAATACAAAGATTCCACTGTTTCATCTTGCTTATTTGGAGCCCCATTAGCAAAAAGACAGTACTGCTTAATGTTTTGAAAAACATTAATTTACACACCACAGAATAATGGTTCATTCTCTTTAAATCCATACAGTAGTATGCAATTAGACACATGGTGAGTACAGAAAGCAGTTGTTAAGTTTAGTTGTCAATTAGAACCATTGCAAGAACAGCATGCAGACTACTCAAATGAAGAATTGGCTGACATGCATTTCGTGTATGAAGCAGCCAATGGGAATGGGAGAGCTGCAGTTAGGCTGTACCAGGAAAGATACCCCACCAGACGTGTGCTTCATCTGCATCGGCGACTTCGTGAAAGAGGATCTTTCTCCAGGAACTTGGGCAACGCAGAACGACCACCTAACAGGAACGTAGCGCTACAGGACGAGATTCTGCAACAATTTGATGATAACCCAACAACAATTGTACGTGCAGTAGCGTACAACCTGGGTGTGAACCACACTTATATTTGGATAGTTGTGGACGAGAATTTGCTGTATCCATTCCACCGGCAAAAAGTCCAATCATTGAAGATAACTGACTACCCTCTTCACGAAGCATTTGCAACGTGGTATTTAGCACAAAATCACACGGATCCTAATTCACATCACGTGTATTATTCACAGATGAAGCCATGTTTACACGAGAGGGAATGTTTAATTCATACAATGCACACCTGTGGGCCCATGAGAATCCACATGCACGTTTTCTTCGTGCATATCAACAGCGCTACAGTATTAACGTTTGGTGTGAAATTGTGCATGAACAATTGATTGGTCCATACATGATGCCCACTTCCTTAACTGGGCGTACGTACAACATGTTTCTTCAGCATGTGTTACCAGAACTCTTGGAAGACTTACCACTGAGAGTTCGCCGAGACATGTGGTGCCAGCATGATGGGGCACCACCAATTTTCTCCCGGGAAGTACGTGATTACCTTGATGCAAGACTTCCAAACAAATGGATCGGTCGTGGAGGTCCTATTAACTGGCCACCCAGGTCACCTGACCTCACATGTCTGGACTACTTCCTCTGGGGATACATGAAAAGTGTGGTGTATGAAACTCCTGTTGAGCCACAGGAAGATCTTGTGGCACGTGTGGTGGCTGCTGCAGCGATGGTAAACGAGATGTGAGATTTGCATTGAAACAGGTGGTCGACATTTCGAGCACATTATGTGGTAATAAGACATTACTGACTTGTCTAATTAATGTTCTTTGTAATGGCGTGAATAAACGTGTTAAAGGTTAACAGTGTTTCCGTTCATGTTAATTAATTGAATCCACGTACTGCAGTTGATTGCAGAATCATTTTAGAATAAAACGTTATTAACAAAAGATGTTCAAATTGATCTCCTCTAACGTTTTGCCAAGTTTGGTGGTGTAATTTTGAAACACCCTGTATAATATAAGGACCCTTTGAAGAGTCACCATTACAAACAGTGATGAGGAGGTAAAAGCAGCAGTGCATAATAGGTGTCGGCAAATGACAATAGAATTCTTCGTCGCCGGAATGAAAAAATGTGTTCCACGTTTGTGCAAGTGTGTGGACAGGGATCGTGACTACGATGAAATAAGACAGCATATAGTAGAGGACATTCCAAGTTTTCACCCAATTCAATGCATATCTTAGATACAGTATCTCGCAAATTGCAAGAGCTATCACCTAGGAGGCGTTCGTTATTTTAAATATTCCATTTCACTTCAGTTAATATTTCTTTAAAAAAAAAGTCATATTTATTTTGCCAGCCATTTCCTTATCAACAATATGGATCAAAGTCTCCATATAATACACCTTCAGGAAGATGTGTTAAATTTGAAGCAAGTAAGTTGCACAGCAATTAAAACAGAATAACAAACTTTTTATTAACAACTTACAATTAAACACTTAATGGCCAAAATTTTCCGGACACCATTCTGAATAAATAGTTCTGGCTCTTAACGCAGTCTGAAACGTCATCGAACGAAATAAAAGCACTATAGGCGGATTGGTAACTCATAGACGTGCGTTAGACAGATAATGTTTGCAGTTCATGCCATTTTTTTCATCGCATGCCATCTATCATCGTGGAAAATCGGTTAGTGAAATATCCGCGTTGCTACATGTGATGAAATAAACTGTAAACGATGTAATTATAAAATGGGAACGTCGAGGAAGTGAAAGTGCAGCAGGACGAAGCGGTAGACCGAAGAAACTTACTGATCGCATTCGGCAATTAACTAGAAAAAGGGTCGGCACCTATCGCTATATAATTATCAGGACAGTTCGTTCACGTCAATATCAAGTGACTGTTGTAATTTTGCAAAGCTCACTGCCATTGAACTGCTCTAACACGCGCTTTAGAGTGTTCAATCTCTCTTCACGATCCGGCACTGCAATGGACACATCTGCGTTTGACGGATGCTTGGCGAATGCTTCATTTCCTACTGCATTGTGCCAACTATTAAATTCAATGGCATAAAGATGTGGAGGTATTTTTCGCGGTCCGGCATGGTCACTGTGGCTGGAAAAGTTAATTCTACAATGTACTGACTGTCTAAGAAAAGACTGGCGCAATAACTTTAAATACGTTTATTTCCGGTAAATGAGAAGACAAACTCTAGATTGAACTATGGATGTACAGTGTGGCACATGCATATCAGTAAGCGGTCCAATCGCCTCGTTGCTAATGATGGCTTGACATCTCCGGGGCATGATTTCTACTAAACTGACAGCAAACTCCAGAGTTAAGACTTCCAAATCTGTCGAAATGTCATTTTGTTCGAACTCCAGGTACGTTTCCTGCGTTGCTTCTGCCTCATGTAAGCTCACTTATTTACGATGGGGTTGACATCAATTGACTGAGACAGCCATGTGCCATCTGTGCAATGTCATGTTGTGCAATGCACTATTCACTTTTCGACATGGTCCCCATCCCTTTCCACGCATTGCACCAATGCGTGATTAGTCGGGTGAACCCGTCGGAGAGGAATTCCGGGGTTGTCGTCGACACGAGGATTGAATGGCAGCTTTGGATCCTCCTCTGCAGCACGATAAAGCCCGACCGCACACGATCGCCACACATCAGAGGGGGTTGCAGCGCCTACAGTTCAAAGATGAAAAACAGCAGTTCAAAAATGAAAGACTTTGCACCTTACGACTTTCACCACTTCCCAAAGAGGAAAGAGCCCCTTAAAGGGCATGAGTTGCGTTCTGACGACGAGGTGAAACCTGCCTTTTGGTCTTGGTGTCGACAACAACCCCGGAATTCCTCTCCGACGGGTTCACCCGATTAGTCACGTGTTGGTGCAATGCGTGGAAAGGAATGGGACTATGTCGAAAAGTGAATAGTGCATTATATACAGGAGAAATGTGAGTATCAGATACAAAAAGAATTTTGAAAATCGGTTAAAAAAATAAATAAAAAAGTTACAGCCGTGGAGGCATTGCTTTTCAGCCCACGCTCGTAGTTTACAGGTCATAACCGGCAAAATTAATAAAGTTTATTTTAGTTACAATAAAGTCCTTTGCAATTGAGTTTGGTCACTTTTGGAACCTTTTGAAGGGACATAAATCTTCTGGAAATTGTATACTGTATTAATAGCCGCTATACAGGATCACTTTACAGGAGAGCGGCGACGCTTCTGCGTTTAGTAAAGGAGGAATATATATAGCTCCTATAACGAGCAAAGGAAACCAATTACTAAGGAAGTAGTTGTTAACATGATAAATTTTAAGACGCGCGCGAGAGAGAATTATGCTAAGAATTAAGCTAACAAATAGGGCAGGAGTCAGCTTACCTCGGGTTTCAGTAGAAAGCGCCTAAATCTTCTTGAAGAAAGGCGGATAGCCCCCAGGGCACGATGAGGGCCAAATAGGATGGTTTTGAGGGAAGTGAACGGTCTCCTGGGGCGAGATTTTGGACATGAGATCGCGGTTTAGTAAGCATCGCTCATACGTCAAAATTGCGTAATATCAAAGCCTTCCAATGGTAATTGCTCTGTTCTTACGCAATTTTGACGTATGAGCGATGTTTACTAAAGCGCAATCTCAAGTCCAAAAACTCGACCCTGGCCAGCTCAGCTTCGCTTCCGAAGACGGTGGCAGGCCTTGGACGCAGATTACGTTGCGGAATCTCGTTGCATGGTCCCAAGACGCTTGGAAACGCTCGGGGTCGAGGTTCGTAACGAAGCTCTCTCTCACGTCGGCCTTGTTGCCCACTGAAGATCCGTCTCGGGTCAAAATTGTAGTTTCGGTGTTGTACTGTTCCTCACCCATCTCCACTCCTGGCTGACGTGAATGGAGGTCTCGCACCGCCTGGTGTCGAACCCTACCTCAATTTCAATGGAGGAATGAGAAGAGGAAAGTTATTACGCAGTAAACTCACTTCAGCTTCAACGATGAGAAGGTGGGAAATTTGAAGAGTTCACATCAGCTGAACTGCTCGCAGAATATGGCAAAACAGTTTCCATATATTCGAAGCAAAATTGTTCACAATGCACATTGTTCCGGCCGCACATACGGAGTCTGTCTCTGCCAGAACCTCTCGCGCTCGCTACTCTTCTCTTCTGTCTTTTATAACTTTCCGCATTCTGTCTCTCTTCCAAAAATCTACATTTTTGTGCATCGCGCCATCACTTCCGTGATTAGATTTTGCGCGCTGCCATCTGTTGTCACTAATGTTAATTGTTTTGCTACAATTATTATTATTATTAATGCTGGCAATAGATGGCGAATCTTTACTTGACAATGTAAGCTGGGCGCCGCGCGGTTTACCCATTTGGACTCTTTGCGCCATTGGTCACGGTTGCTTGTGACACAGATTCATTGCAGCTCTCGTGGACGCCTGGTAAGTTGTCCCAAAAGTGTGCAGGCTGATGCAAAAGGTGAACCGATATCCTTTAAATTTGCCTCAGGAGTCTCCGATTTTATAAATGGTGTCCTGTTACTTTTGGCCATATGGGTGTTAGGTTGGTATAAAATTTAGTGACATTAGTTATTTTTCACAGTGCCAAATAAGTTATTCAAAGGACTCTCCTCCACAATGTTCTTTGTTGCTCCTATGAATATCAATCGATTTTGTCCTAATGCAACTTATAAGGTACGAATATATGCTCACACAGTTAGACCAAAGAATTAGAAATATATGCGAAACATGTTAATTTTTGTATTAATCCGTTATGAAAAATTGTTTAAAATCATATGATTCAAGCGTGAATTACTTATGACTTATTAAGTACTAAAAGGTGCTTTATGCTATCAGTGTGGGGAAACCTGTCTGTCTGTCCGTCTGTCTGTAACTCAAACTCCTCCGAGGATATGAAATATTTTCAAAATCTGTTTTCGTCAGTCGATGAATATGGTTCATGGCACGAATAAGTTACAAATATTATCTAAATCGGTTCATTGGCACGTGCACAAATGGTACCTCTATTTTCCCGCCTAGCAATTTTCAATGGGAAGATATATTGAGTAATTTATCAAACAAATCGTAATGACGAGATAGATGCGTTATTCATTATTATTTTCGTCAGTCGATGAAAACGGTACGTGGCACGAGTCAATCAAAAATATTATCTAAATCTGTTCAATAGCACGTGCACAAATGGTACCTTTAGGACCCCAGCTAGCAATTTTCAATAAGAAGATATATTAAGTAATATATCAAACAAATCGAAGCAGATATATACATTACTATTTTGCCAATTAATAAATAAGGTTCCAGGAATGATCCATTTTGAAAATGGTTGAAATCGAAACAATGACACGTGCTCTAATAGTACCCTTATGACACCCTCAAAAATTTTCAGTGTTAAAGTATGGCATGTAATATATCAAACGACTTTGAATGATGTGTCAAGAACGACTATAAAGTAAAATTAATGGTAATCGAAATTGTTTTCAAGGAACCTGGTTTAGTGGAACCATTATGGCTCATTGGAACTTTCAATGCTAAAATAGGGCATTTAATATATCAAACTACTTGGAATGATGTGCCATGAATGAATATAACGTAAAATTAATGATATTCGAAAATTGTTTTCAAGGAACCTGGTTTAGTGGAACCATTATGGCTCATTGGAACTTTCAATGCTAAAATAGGGCATGTAATATATCAAACAACTTGGAATGATGTGTCATGAATGAATATAACGTAATATTTATTATAGTTGAAATTATTTCAAAGGTACGTGGTTTAATGGTATCATTATGGTCCATTAGAAACTTTCAATGTTAACATAGGGTGGTTTAAGAATATAGTTCCGCGAATGGTTTAGTTTAACCTTTTGGTACTTGGTTATGTCGTTCCTTAATGGTTTATTTAAGAAGGCGCTAAGTAAATCTCATCACGGAAATTAATCAGGATTCGGTATCGGTATCAAAGAAACTGACTTAGAAAAATGACTCGTTTAGTGATAATTGTCTAAACTCCATGTTGATATTCAAGTAATTTGTCTTATACCCCAGTTGATTGAAAGAATCCTACTTACACAAAAAGCACAAAACTAATTGAAAAAAATGGATAGCATACACTACCTGGCCATTCGTCACCGGAAACCTCTCCAAAAGCGCGTGGGATCGTCCATACACGTCATACAACCTATAAAAGACGTTGATGAGTTAGAGTTTACTCAGAGCAGCTACTGCGGTCAAAATGAACAGATGACGTGAACTTAGTAGGGAGGAAAGAGGGGTCATCAATGAAGCCCACAGTTTTGGGCATTTGATTCGTGAGATTACCAAAAAATTTCAGATACCCCGCTCGACAGTGAGTGTTTTTATTTTGAAATGAAAGCGAGAGGGGGTTATAACATGCCAATCCAGACCCAGTAAACATACGAAATTCTCTGATCGCAACCGTCGATGCTTGAAAAGTGTGCTGATGTCTAACCGGAAGGCTTCTTTAAAAACACTAGCACAGGAGTTTCTATTGATGCATGTGATCGTACCATTCGCCTCATTTGCCTTTCATGGACGAGCTGCAGTTCCCAAGCCAAATATCACGGCCCTCAATGCGAGCCGTCGGTCAGAGCGGTGCAAGGAACGCCGACAGTGGACTCCTGAACAATGGAAAACCATCTTATGGAGTAATGTAACTCGCTACTTTTTGTAGCGTTCCGATGGACGTGTATGGCTTTGGCGAATGCCCGGCGAACGATATTTACAGAGCTAAGTCGTACTTACAGTGAAATTTGGAGTTGGTGGCATCATGGTCTGGTCCTGCTTTTCGTGGTAAGGTTCTCTTGTTTTAGTTCGCGGAACTATGAATGCTGAAGAGTACCAAACATTTCTGGAGAATGCAGCGCTACCGACATTATGAGAAAACTTTGGTAATAGCCCTTACCTGTTTCAGCACGACAATGCTCCGTTTGATACAGCGTTATTAACATTTGATTTGAGGAAATTTGTGTGGGTAAACTTGACTGGCCAGCCCAAAGTAACGAATTGGAACAAATTGGAGCGCCGGTTGCGAGCCAGACCATGTTGCCCAAAGAACAACATTGAGCTTAGAGAGAATTGGAGTCAGAAACTGTGGACAAAGACTAACAAGGACTCAAGGAAACTACTAATCCACAACAAAAGTTTATTCATACGAATGCGCATTTCGGCAGCCAAGCTG
>JAHWFO010096222.1:12500-23449 GCA_023313115.1 Rhysida immarginata | reverse complement strand
AATGTTATGTATATTTTGTTTACCGAATTCCTACTCCACTAATAAAAATTTGATTCCTAGTTATATATATATATAGATAGATGCTTTTAAATTAAAAGTTCATTATAAATAATTTATAACCTCTGTCCTGATGTTATGTATATTTTGTTTACCGAATTCCTACTACACTAATAAAACTTTGATCTGTACTTCTCACGAGCTCTGTTCACTAGCAAACTTAGTCAAAATTTTTGCCCCCTCGACCACGTACGAGATCTGTTCATCAGCTACTGGGCCAATCGATTCGAACGTAGTCAAAATTTCGATAGATACACCTCACTGTAGGTCTGTTCACATGTGTTTATTAGAAAAAAAAATTTTTCTAAGTCATGCTTTAGCTTTGTTCACCCATAATAATGCGAAAAAAGTGCCAACGCGTCGTCCGTCTGTTGCGGACAAATCCCACCGTCGATGGCAACAGACGGACGCGTCCATCTCTTACTTCGACGGGGGGGTTTGTCCGCAACAGACGGACGCTTGTTGCACTTTTTTCTAGCTGGAGGCGTTTCTCCCTCCGTGAGGATAGAAGAACGTTCTCTGGCGAGACGCATGGCCTTTTGGGCAAGCCTTGTCAGACCCGCGAGTAATACATAGGCATGGGACCAGTCAATATATTTTTTTTTCTAGCTGGAGGCGTCTCTCCCTCTGTGAGGATAGAAAAACGTTCTCCGGCGAGACGCAGGGCCTTTCGGGCAAGCTGTGTCAGACCCGCGAGTAATAAATAGGCATGGGACCTTCAATATATTTTTTCCTGGCGGGAAAGAAATGCCGGGAGGCCCTGTCGCTGTGCAGATTTGCGACAAAAGCTCTTTAAACCTCTCTCCCTACTGGCTGGCACCCCAAGGCAGTTACCCTTCGAGGCGAGCTGCTTCGGCGTGCCACTTTCGAGTGACCAGTAGGGCATAGCCTCGTGACTGTCCCACTAAACGTGAAAATCTCGCGGGAAAGGCAGAAGTAGCTTTCAGAAACCACGTGCGAAAGCTATTTACCCACCTTCTCCCACAGACAAGTAACGAGACGGTACCCCGGCGTCGAGAACACTCACGCTATGGGAAAACTGGCAGTCGTCCCCACACGCTTTCGCAGGACGTTTGCGAAGTTGCACGTGCGTGGCCAGAACGACGCGGTCATCGGGCTAGGTACCCGCGCTTATAAAGATGAAAATAAAAATCTAGGGAGGAGAGCAGCCGGCTCGAGAGCCGTCACGCAAACCCTTGCCAACCCAGAAACAACGGCCGACACAGCTGTCGGCAGCCATGCCTTACCAGGGCTCTTTCGGGTCCCGGTAGGCTGGCCACTTGGCATCGCCGTTCCTCCCGTACCATCTCTCCGGGACAAGAGAGCGTGTGGCAGGGCCCAACCATCGCCCCAAGAACAGACACTCCGCCTTCTTGTACGCCCGTGCTTCCTCCCACACAGCTGTGCAAGCTGTTCGGTACAGACGAAAGCATCGAACCCAAGCAATCAGAGCCTCTGGAGGAACTGGCTGTTTCCTCGACCTGTCGCAGCCTACAGGTACGGTCTATTTGTCTCATGACTGCCGCCAGACTCCCAACAGAACGTTCGGATTCATTGCCTGGTCTTCAGTGGGGGGGGGGGGGAACTGCTACGCAGTACGCACTTTGACTGTTAGCCCGCTTAAGGGTTCGAGTACGAACGTGCGACTCGTTGCTAGTTTTTAAAATTGATCTTACAATAATGATCCTTCCGCTGGTCATGATGGAGGCTTGCCATTTTGGAGCTCCATGAGTTTTGTATTACTTTCTAAATTTGAGGACGTTTCCAGTGATTTGGGTGTTGATTTTAGTGTATAAGGTGTTATAGAACATTCCTATATAATCCACTCTCCTGCTATTGTCCAAAAAAATTTTTTCTTGATGGTTTACTGATTTTCAGTAGACCCTGTTTTAACGAATTTTCGTTAAAATCGATTCAGGATGTTACTAACATTGTTTTGGGATTAATCTTGTTATGAGAGTAGTTTAAATAGTATTTTGGTATTGTGTGTACATTTGGTTTTGCTCTCTTTTTGGAATAATTGTACTAAACCCCATGTTTGGGTATACAGGAAGTGAGTGATTTGATGTATTAGTAGTAGATTTTGTTAAGTTTGAGTGTATTAAAAGTTAATCTTGTCCTGAATTAGTAACATAGTCTGTATTAATTAGTGGTGATATGGTCTATCTTGGACATGGAGGGAAAAAAAAAATAAATAAATGAATAAATAAATAAAAAAAAAAAAAAAAAAAGAAAAGGAAAGTTTGGGAAATTTTTTTTTTTTTTCCCTTTTGAGGAATTCGTTTGATGATTGTTATCTCTTTCGTTAAAAGATGAATCCTCTTGAGGACTATAGTAGCGTGGTTCTGCAGAATAATTTGTCAACTGCTGAAATCATTGCGGGATTTGAGGATAACCGTATTATCTTCAAATCCGTTGAGCTATCTAAAGTCAATGATTATGTGGAAAAGATCGTGCAATTGTGTGGCTCTAACGCGATAAAAGCTATAGGACGACTTGACGGGTTCTTTACCCATGTATACCTCTCTAATAAAGAGGTAATGCAGAAGTTGCTATCTAGCACAATTTTTATTAAAGGTCAAGAAGTGTGTGCTGAAAAGTATTCTTTTGGCACTGAAAAGTTGCTACTACATGTAGTCTTACCCTCCATCCCTCCGTCCGATTTGATAGCGGAACTAAAAAAATTCTTCTTGTAAAAATCTAGGGTCTTTCCAGTATATGTGAAAGGTTATAAGAATATATTATTGTTTAAGAGATTTGTCTATGTGATACCAAAACCTGATGTCAATATTCCGGAATATATTTCAATTCCGGTTGGGGATTTTAAGTGCAGTATAAAATTGGTAAAAGCACTTAAGACCTGTTTTAAATGTGGCAGTCCGGGTCACTTGATAAAGGATTGCCCGTTGGAGGATGAAGGTCACATAGACAAGGGTGAAAATATAGATCCGAACATTGTGATGAATGTGGTAGACCCTGTAAATGGGAAGGAAGATCAGATGGATTTAGACAAGAGAAAGGTTAATAAAAGAAGGAGACTTGAGAAGTTTAAGAGTGTGGAGAGTATTGTTAATGAAAAAGAAGATGTTGATAAAGATTATTCATCACTTGATGACATAGAAGCGGATGAGGGTGATATACGAAAGGACGAAGAATCTGAGAATCACCAGAGTGTGATTGATGAGAAGGAGGAAGTTAATGAATGTATGGGAAAAGTACAAGGGCAGGATGAACAATGTGAGAAGGCTGATGTGGTCAGTCCAACTATTTCTAGATTACCATTGAAATCAAAGAAGACTAACATAGATGAGGATTTGGTAGCTAGAATTGAAGGGGAATTCCTCCCTATAGTTAGGGAGTCAAAGAAGAACAAGATGGGATTGAGTATTTTGGTTGGACGATACAATTACAGGGTTGAAGACTTCATATATACTGGGAAGTACATGTTAAGAGAAAGAACCTTCTCGGAAGGTGCTAGAGACACCATTCGTAATGCAGTTGACCTCCTAGAGAAACCTAGGAGAAATAAATCCACGACTAAAAATATGTAGATATATAGTTCTTTTGGTTTAGATAGTTTATAAAGGTATTGAATGTATTTTTTTCCAAAAAAAATGGCGATGCTCAAAATTTATTCATGGAATGTCAAAGGCTTAAATTCATATATCTCAAAGAATTTTTTATTCAATATTATTAGACAAGATTGGGGTGCGATCTACATTCTTCAGGAGATTGGATTATACACGTACGATATCCCAGACTGGTTAAAAATATATGAGGAGAAGTTTTGTATTATTTTGAATAGGGCGTCACATCGTTACAATGGGACGTTAATGTTAATTCCTCGGCACAAATATTGTGTCATTGAGGAGAAAATCTTGCTAGAATCATACTGTAATGCGGTATTATTGGTAATTAATCATAAAAGGATTTGGATATTGAATTGCTTATGTCCACAAAGTGAATCAAATGCTGGGCGTATGATAGATCATTTAAACGACTTTGTTGATTGTAGTTACGAAGACAACCAGGTTTTAATTGGTGACTGGAATGTTACGTTGGATCCGTTAGGAGACAGAATACCCCCACGAGAGTGGCGGCCATCCCTAAGAGATAAAATGTTGAAAATGGTCAATTCATGGAGCTTGATTGATGTCTGGAGAGTACTTAATGGTGATGGATTTGAGTTTACTTGGCAGAGAGGAGAAAGTAAGGTTAGATTGGACAGATGCTATGTACATTACGAGATGATGACGTATGTGAAGACTATGAGAATCCTGCTTTGTCTGATAAAAGGGGATCACAGGATAATAAATATTGTTTTTGATCTCAGGATTAATGCCAAAGGTCGTCTTAGTTGTAATTATATACCCTTGAGGAGGTTTCATGATAAGGATTGTCTCAAAATGATTCGAGAATATACGGATGGTCTCCACGGGTTATTAGAGTTCAATGATGATTTGGTCCAATTATGGGACTTCCTGAAAATAGACCTGGTAAATAAACTGAAACACTTTGTTGGTAGTGGGGATGTTGGTATGGATATCCACGTGGATAAGATTTTCTCAAAGAAAATTGGTGTCTCCAGCGTAAAAGCTGGGTTTGTAAAAAAGTTCTTGAGGAAGCTACGTGGAAAAAGTCAAATTTTTTGTCTTAAAGTTAACGATGAAATAATTAACGACCGAAACGTTATTATGGATGAATGCGTAAGACATTATGAAATTTTCTATGGTCAAGATAATGTATATATGAATGATATCGAGAGATACTTAAGTTATGTTACTGTCGATGAGAATTATAATGATATTAATTATAAGGAGATAACGTTAGATGAGGTTAAAAAAGCCATTGGTCAACTTAATGCAAATTCCTCTCCTGGAAGGGATGGTTGTCCAATAGAGTTATACTTATTAGAAGGTATTCAAATTTTTTTGGTCCATGTATATAACCATATCTTTAAGACTGGGACTGTTCCCGAGTCTATGAGCGCTGCAGACATGGTTTTAATTCCTAAGAAAGATAACCCCACTCAGGTCAACCACTATAGACCGATCTCAATCGTGAACATAGATTTTAAGATTTTATCTAGAATCTTGGCTTCGCGATTGGGTGAGGAACTAAGCGAGAAAATTGGTAGTTTTCAAACGTGCTCGATTAAGGGCCGTTCAATCAAGGACAGTTTGTTAATTGTGAGAGACATGGTTCCTCTGTTAGAAAAGCACTGCGGCTTTTTGATGGCCCTTGACAATGCTAAGGCTTTCGATAGGGTCAGTCATAGCTATCTACTGACTGTGCTGAGGTCGTTTGGTGTCTCCAATTACCTCGTGAATTGGGTTCAAATCTGGTTGGAACACCAGGATTTTCAGATTTGTATAGGACCTAGTCGGTCTAAAACAATTTTTATGAAAACTGGTATTAGGCAGGGTGACGCTATGTCCCCCTTGCTGTTCGTTGCTAGTCTCGAACCTTTTCTTAGCAAGGTGCAGCAGGGTATTGCCGACATAAGGACTGGCAGTTTGGCTGACTACCCTATTTATACAGCATACGCCGACGATATTATTTTTTTTTTGGTATCGGAGCAAGAGATACGTTATACGATACAGCATACTCTCGACTATCAGAGGGCGTCCAATGCACTATTGAACTATGAAAAATCGTATATCGTGAACTTTTCGAAATTGCCCGATAACGATGTACAGGAATGTTTTGGCATCGCAGTGAAGGAGTCTATCAAGATTCTTGGGATTTGGTTCGGGAAAGGTAAAATAGAGGAAATCAACTATCTGTCTTTGATGAATGATATTGAGTCCTGGGAGCTCAATATGAGACCTCCGAGTCAAAAACTACAATTGAAGGAGAGAGTAGATATAATAAACTCTGGCCTAATCCCTAAGATTAGGTACCTATTGGAGATCTTTGATCCTCCAGGTAAAATGCTTAATAAGATTTCTGGGAGGTTAATTAATTGGGTCCACCAAAAGGGTCGTTGGTCAAAGAGGCTCTACTTCTATGCTGTGCCCGAAGCAGGGGGATTAGGCTTGGTAAACTTAGATGACCTTCGTATACTGTTGAGGATCCTTTTTGTGATTGATTCTATCTGGGACTCCAACTCTGTATATTTTAACTACGTCTATGACAAAGTGGTTCATATGAAGAACCCCTTTTTTAATTGCTGTCGTAAGAAAGAACTAGAAGAGTTGCCTAGACCTATTCAGAAGATTAGGAAGGTCTTTATTCAGGGCAAGAAGTTTATCTTACATTTAGGTTGTGGACGTTTAAAATTTAATAAATCTTACCAAGTAAATGAATGCCGAAGGGAAAAATGCTCACATGTAATTACTTTGGTAGTAAATAATAATAAGTTAGAATGTAAGGATAGGAGGACATTAAAAGTTAAGCTACCAAAAATTATAAGCAACTTGTCAGATCAATACTTGGAACAATCCGCTCCTCGTGGTACATAGTAATACCTCCTGGAAATTTAGGAGGAAATAAGGCTGTACTCCTGATTTTCTCTTTAAGATTGGGAGAAGAGAAAACCCTAATTGTGTTTTTTGTGAGGTGAAGGGAGACGAGGAACATTTCCTATTTCGATGTACAGCTTTTGAGGAGGTGAGAAATTGTATATTTGGCCTATTAGATCACGCAGGAGCGGATATGAATTCTGTGGAGAGCTACTTATTAAATGGGATACCAAAAGATGAAAAAATGAAATGTAGAATTTTGGTTAATGAAATTATTGTCATTGCTCTTTCAGTTATGCAAAAATCCATAATTGCCTGGGAGCATAATAACATTTTTAATTCCTACGGTCTTTTAATAAAAAATATCTTAAGCTTTTACCATGAGGAGAAAATGGTCTATTTTAGGAATGATGAATATGATAAGTTTTGGAAAAAATGGATTTTTGTATGGGGATTTTTAAAGAATGAGTTTTGGGGTGAAGAGAAGTAATTTGCATTGTATTATGTATATTTTAGTGTTATTCATTCCCCGTTGTGTCGATGTGACGTTCGGTGCCTGCGGAGGGTTCATTATTTTTTTTTATTGCTTAATATTGGTGATTAATTGATGTTTTAAGTCTTTTTTTCTTCTTATGTGTGTTGTTAGGGATAGTTTGGGTTTATTTTTAGTTGTTGTTTAGTGTCTTAGAGAGTGGTTTTAACGTTTAGGTATGTATTTTATAGCGATTTATATATAATGTGTAAATATTGTAATTATTGCGTTTTTGTTTTTTTATATAGTAATATTTGTAAAAATTTGTAATTACTAGCCCTTATTATAGTTATTTTTTATAGTATTATTTGTAAATATTGATGTATATATGGTATTATTATATATGTATTTTAGATATTAATATTTGTAATTTGATGTAAATAATATTGGTCAATATATTTATATTAGATGTTTTGAAATAGATATTTACTGTATTTTGTATATAAGATTTGTATATATAATATATTTTTGATATGTATGTTTACACTCTCTATGTGTGGTCTAGTATAATGCTTAGTTTTATTTTTTGGGTCGTGTTTTGTTTTTCTTTTGATTGTATATTGGTGTTTATCCTTGGTCACGGGTTTATTCAAAAATTAATACTCGTCTAATGTTTGAGTAATCGGATTTTTTTTCTGTGAATTTGAGATGGCTTGCTGAATTGTAATTTGCCATGATATTATTTAATGTTTATAATCTATTTTGTAATTTATCTTGTACATTATAATTAAAGGTGAATAAACGGATAATCATCTACGGAAACCTTGTTACGACTTTTACTTCCTCTAAATGGTCAAGTTCGGTCATCTTCCCGGCAGGCCACCACGACCCGCAGCGGATCCCGCCAGTCCGAAGACCTCACTAGATCAGTCAATCGGTAGTAGCCACGGGCGGTGTGTGCAAAGGGCAGGGACGTAATCAACGCGAGCTGATGACTCGCGCTTACTGGGAATTCCACGTTCATGGGGAATAATTGCAAGCCCCGATCCCTGTCACGAAGGAGGTTCAACAGGTTACCCGCTCCTTCCGGAGTGGGGGAAAGCACACGCTGATTCCTTCAGTGTAGAGCGCGTGCGGCCCCGGACATCTTAGGGCATCACAGACCTGTTATTGCTCAATCTCGTGCGGCTGATCACCGCTTGTCCCTCTAAGAAGCGATCGTCCGACCCAGGCAAAGCCTGTTCCCCCGCCTCCCTCCCCCAGCTCCACAGAAGGAGAAAACGGAAGATTTTAAGAGGCGCCGGCACCCCGAGATCGGACGTCTATTTAGCAGGCTAAAGTCTCGTTCGTTATCGGATTTAACCAGACAAATCCACCAACTAAGAACGGCCATGCACCACCACCCACCGAATCAAGAAAGAGCTCTCAATCTGTCAATCCTTTCGGTGTCCGGGCTGGGTGAGTTTTCCCGTGTTGAGTCAAATTAAGCCGCAGGCTCCACTCCTGGTGGTGCCCTTCCGTCAATTCCTTTAAGTTTCAGCTTTGCAACCATACTTCCCCTGGAACCCAAACACTTTGGTTTCCCGGAAGCTGCCCGCCGGGCCATCGAGGAAACCCTGGCGGATCGCTGGTCGGCTACGTTTATGGTTAGAACTAGGGCGGTATCTGATCGCCTTCGAACCTCTAACTTTCATTCTTGTTTAATAAAAACATTCTTGGCAAATGCTTTCGCAGTAGTTCGTCTTGCGACGGTCCAAGAATTTCACCTCTAGCGTCGCAATACGAATGCCCCCGTCTGTCCCTATTAATCCATACATCTGGTTCCGAAAAATCAACAAAATAGAACCGAGGTCCTATTCCATCATTCCATGCTAGGCTATGCGGGCGGGACACGCCTGCTTGGAGCACTCGAATTTGTTCGAAGTAAACGTTCCGGTCACCCAAGACACTCAACGAAGAGCACCGAGGGACAACCGGCAGGATGGCTCCGGGGCCGGCAGTGGAACCGCGCATTGGCGGACTGCCGGACCGGCACCAAGATCCAACTACGAGCTTTTTAACCGCAACAACTTTCATATACGCTATTGGAGCTGGAATTACCGCGGCTGCTGGCACCAGACTTGCCCTCCAATAGATACTCGTTAAAGGATTTAAAGTGTACTCATTCCAATTACGGGGTCTCGTGGAGTCCCGTCTTGTTATTTTTCGTCACTACCTCCCCGTGCCGGGAGTGGGTAATTTGCGTGCCTGCTGCCGTCCTTGGACGTGGTAGCTGTTTCTCAGGCTCCCTCTCCGGAATCGAACCCTGATTCCCCGTTACCCGTTACGACCATCGTAGGCGTATAACCTACCATCGAAAGTTGAAAAGGCAGACATTTGAAAGATGCGTCGCCGGTTGCAAGGACCGTGCCATCGGCCTAAAGTTATCCAGAGTCTTGTTCTAATAAAAGCGCTCGTCCCCGAAGGTCGGAGCTTTTTTCGGCATGTATTAGCTCCGGCAATTACCACAGTTATCCAAGTAGGGTGGTACGATCTAAGGAACCATAACGGATTTAATGAGCCATTCGCGGTTTCACCTTAATACGGTATGCACTTAGACATGCATGGCTTAATCTTTGTGACAAGCATATGACTACTGGCAGGATCAACCAGGTATCTTACAAAACACTCCTCAACCGGCCAAGCAGTATCCAACGCCGCGTACATGACGCACACACCCTCGGCCGATTTATTTTTTAAAATAACGTGAATCTTCGCAGAGCTCACATTGACACCACGGACGGGCGATATATCCGTCGGCGCCTTTCAAATCTATATTCCGGCTAACCGAGTTTGCTTTACGGCAGCCGTTTGCTCTCTCTCTCTCTGGTATGATGTCGGGCAGCTTCCTGTGGAAGGCTCACTCGAATCTGTCACCAAATCAAGAGCATCCATTCTCCACCGGTTAGAAACGACGTTTGCAGCAGGGCGCAACGACGTTCTACCGTCAAAGCTCAAGCACGAACCTCAAATCCCGTGAACGGGCTTTCAGTAGCTCCACCGAAATGCCTCTTTTTATTATAAAAGGAAGCGTAACCTAAACGTCCCACAGTCCGTCTCAGGTGATCTCGGGAACGATTCTGTGACAACCGCCGGTCGATACGATTGCTACAAGAAATCCAGCCTTTATGCTGTAGGGATCAGGCCGTCAACAAAGCCTGCGAAACCAGACTTTCCATAGCCGGGTTCCCTGTCAAACGGGCGTCCCATCACCGAACCAACGCTCGAGCAAAATGGTTTCCCCCACTTTCCCGCTGGAGTGGTTGCTTTCGCTGGAGGCGGGAAACCTTCCGATGTTCCGAACGTTCTTGGCAACGTTGGCGCCTCAAGCCGGGTAAATCTTACTAGCATTCGCCCGTGCAATTTGACAGCACCCGTGAAGGATCGAGAAAGCGTCGGTCATAGCTTGTATTGACCTTCTATATTAGGGAGCTGGCTCGAGAAGCCGGTCTGGAGATCGAAGAAGTAATGTATTTTATTTTTTATGCCCCTTTGATGTAGTAACGTTAATACGTTTTATTTTTGACCTCTCGTCTCTCCATTCGCCTCAACGATGCTCCCTATATATATAGCACCGGACCGTCTACACTTGTTCTGAACAGAAAAGTAGGCAATTAAAAGTCCGGGAATGGGGTTCACTCCCCGGCCACACAAGAGTGGCCAAACGCGGCATGATATTCGAACCTCTGGTAAACCCTCTCAAAAAGAAACAACTTTTGTCGGCAACTCGGCTCCTATGGCACCTATCTGCGCGCCAGTTAGGATGGTTTCCTGGGAGCAGGCAGCCCGTCCAACCCTCCAATTTTGGCGCGTCTACGTACCTTAGTTTCGGAGGTGGGTGCTCGAAGTGGGACTTAGTCGAAAGTTTGCCTCCACCGTAAAACGAGCTCTGTTCGCTGCACAACTTAAGAGCGTCA
>JAHWFO010096222.1:0-7500 GCA_023313115.1 Rhysida immarginata | reverse complement strand
TATCAGTCTTCCTACCCTTATACATCACAGTAATAGGATGGTTACAGGCATTAAAACATTGTACCTTCCTTCCCTGTTTATTGTTCCATATATCCTTACAAGGGAGAGTAATAAACCACTTTTTTCCTTGGTTAAACACCTTCCTAACCGTTTGAACAAAGGTTGGGAGTTGGAGAAGGTTTCCCTTATCATCTTATTAAAAAATGGGTTTCTACCCCTAGTTATTTCACCTAAAAAACTTCCCCAATAACTGTCATCAAAACCTCTTATTGTATTTAAAACAAAAAGCACCCTATGAATTACCTTCAAATTATAAATACTTGTAAGTCCCAACCCCCCTTGCATAATATGACCATAATATATCTTACGCTGCATCCAGCGCTTCCCGTCATTAACCCATCTTAAAAGTAATCCATCTATCTTTTCTATCCATTTATATGGTGGCTCTATAATTTTCATTACGAAACTTATTTTGGGGACTACATTCATATTCACCAAATTAACCTTATCCTTGAGGGTTAAAAAACCCCCTAGGGATCTCCATTTTTCCAACATTTTATATATGGAATCTAATAAAACATCATAATTCCTTCTAACTGCTTCCTGCCCAACATGAATACCCAAAACCTTTAACCAGTTAACTGTTGGAATCCCTATACGCTTTTCCAATTCTACATCCTGCATGTCAGTAAAATTCAGAAAAAATTCATGTCAGAAAAAATTTTCTTGTTTTAAGTATAAAAGGTGGGAGATTAGCCTGCTCATTAAGTGCTACCATAGAAAAGAAAGGGTTTTTGAGCGGGGTGACAGCTGGAAAAACTTCCTTAAAATAAATAGATCTGCTTTTCCACAGGGAATATACAATAAATTTTAGCCTAAGACAGATTCGTAAGTCTTCAATGTTGACCAGCCCGAGCCCACCAGAATCGGTAGGGGCATAGTAGAAAGCCCTAGGAGCCCACCTACCTCTCTGATGGACCCAGCTGATCAACATACCACATATTTTTCTTAGTGTTTTTCCCGGAGGATCCAAAATCTCAAGTAAGTATCTAATTTTAGGTACAAGAAACATATTAACTAAGTTGACCCGATCTTTTATATATAGTTTATTTGTTATAGGTTTTATTTTTTGAAACCATTCTTCTATTTGACTGATTAGATTTTTGTAATTATGATCAGCCATGTCATACTTAGATACAAAAATACCCAAAATTTTTACTTTATCTGTAACCTTTATATTAGTTTTACTCTCTACCAAAATATTGTCATAGGTAGACAAATTAATAATCTTTGACTTAAGACTGTTTATTTTGGCCCCGGATCTTACACAGAAAATTGATAGTACCTCTTGTAAAGTTTTCAGTTCATCCAGACTAAACACAAAAAACGTGACATCATCAGCAAACGCGGAATAAACTGGAAACTTTTTCCCAGCCTCATCTCTAGCTGCAGTTATTTTCAGCATAACTAATTGTAGAAAGGGCTCCAACGAGACACTATATAGCAGAGGAGATAAAGCATCTCCCTGCCTGATACCCCTTTCCAAAACGAATATATCCGACCTCTCGGAATTTACGCAGATGCGACACAGTTGATTCTGAATCAAAATCTTGACCCATCTGCGCAAATATTCCGGAAGGCCGAAATGTTCCAGGACCAAGAGCAGATAATTGTGATCGACACGATCAAAAGCCTTTGAA
The DNA here is from genome assembly GCA_023313115.1 of Rhysida immarginata. Taxonomy (NCBI): domain Eukaryota; kingdom Metazoa; phylum Arthropoda; class Chilopoda; order Scolopendromorpha; family Scolopendridae; genus Rhysida; species Rhysida immarginata. The sequence goes on along the minus strand of JAHWFO010096222.1, from coordinate 5,800 downwards.
TTGTCCAAAGAGAGAACAAAACCATTTTGTTTCTCTGTGACTGCCATCATATCCCTGATTATATGCAGATTATCAGAGATGCATCTGCCTTCGCATCCATAAGTTTGGAAAGGAGAGATTCTATCACATAATATTTTCCCACATCTATTGGTTATAATTTTGGAGAGGATTTTTAATTCAGTGTTTAATATTGATATAGGTCTATAGTCTGTAATATGGGTTGGGTGCTCAATTTTAGGGATCATCACCAGCTCAGCCAAGGCTAGATCCTCTGGGAGCATGCCCATTTGATAAATGTAGTTAAAAACTACAGCTAGAATTTCAGGTACACCCGCAAATTCATAAAAAGACACCGGAAGACCATCGCAGCCCGGAGATGAGTTACAATTTAGACCTTTAATAGCAGTTTTTACTTCTGCTGGAGTTATTTCTGAGAATTGAGCAACCTCCTCCTCCTGTCCGTGACAATCAATTAGTAGGCCATTCAAATCCTCGACTATCTCCCTATCCTTTTTAAAAAAATCTTGATAAAAGTCTTTAAATAGCTCAACCATATTTTTATTGTCTTGGACGAGTGTATCACCCTGCTCTAAACTATAAATATTTTTTTTATTAGATTTACTCAAAAGATATTTCTTCACTATTTCTGTCTTCAGACTATTTGTTCCTATTTTTGCATTATAATATCTAGCCAATTCAACTGAATTCCAATGGTCCAAAGGGATTTTTAATCTTCGTATTTTCTGCAAGGAGTGATATTTACAAAAGTTCCAGAATTGGATGGGGTTATCATTGAAAGTAAGTCCTCCCCAAAAATCTCTAACCATCAGTGCCAAAATTTGTTGGGCTTCTAAATGGTTTAGTTTAACTGAGGACACCAAGGAGGGGCCCAATCTACCTCTAGGATTTTTCCCACAATCCAAGACTAAATGAAGCATATTGTGATCCCCTTTAATTATTTCGTCCATTATTTGTATCTTTTCAATTCGACCCATTAGGCTATTATTAACGTAGGCTCTGTCAAGTCTGACATGACTATTTCCTCTAGCCCAAGTGAACGATTTTTCACATCCATTTTTCTGACGCCAGACATCCACTAAACTCCATGTATTTATGAAGGTCAACAAGGAGCGACTCAGAGTCGATCGCCATTCTCTTGGTGGGATTCTATCTAAAAGGGGATCAACGGTGACATTCCAGTCACCTATAAAAATATGGTCATCTAGATAATTATTCTCCATGTTCTCTTCGAGTTTTCCTAACAGATTGGAGGCCAATCTTTCTCCTTGAGGTACTAAACAGTTATAGATCCAAATTTTATTATCTCCAATATTGACTGCAATAGCACTGCAATATGCCGGTATTAGTTCCAGATAAGTATAAACCAATATATTGTGAGGGATCAGGGTGATGACACCATTATATCTATGTGAAGCTGTATTGATAAAGATATTAAATTTGTCTTCGTAAACTCTGATCCAGTCTGGTAGAGTATCCGAGAGAATTCCACTTTCTTGGAATAAAAAAATTGGATTGGAGTTCCAATCGTTACTTAATATGTTATACAAAAAATTTTTTTTGAAATATGTGTTTAGCCCTCTTGTGTTCCAAGAGAGCATTTTGAGGAGTTTTCTCTCAGCCATTTTTATTTCTTAATAAGAATTTTACTGTTTAACCTCTACTTTCTTTATCTTTATTATCTGAAGCTAACAAAGTCATTACTAATCTACGTATTCTTGTTCATGGATTTATTCCTCCTTGGTCTTTCAAGGAGGTCTACTGCATTGCGGATAATATCCCTAGCTCCTTCCGAAAAGGTTCTTTCCTTTAACATAAGTTTTCCCGTGTAAATAAAGTCCTCCACTCGGTAATTGTATCTCCCAACCATAATACTCAGACCCACCTTATTCTTTTTGGATTCTCTTACAATAGGAAGGAATTCTCCTTCAATTCTTGCCACTAAGTCATCCTCTATACTTATCTTTTTTTGTTTCATAGGTAGTCTCGATGCAGTTGGACTGGCTACCTCAAATTTGTCACTTTGCTCTTCCTGGCCTTGCGGCTTTCCCATGACTTCATTGTCCTCCTCTTTCTCATCATTCATACTCTGTAGATTCTCCAAAGCTACCTCCTCTTGTACATCACTATCATGATCTTCTATTTCCTCAGGTGGAGGAAGCGCTTTATCTATATCATTGTGTTCTGTTTCTATAACTATATTCTCCCTACTGCTAGTTTTCTCGAGTCTTCTTCTTTTATGGCTCATTCTCTCATCCATATCAATTTGGACTTCCTTCCCATTTGAAGGGTCAATATCAATCATATTAGTATTCGACTGGATATTCTCTGCTTTATCTGCAGGTCCGTCATCATCCAATGGACATTCTTTTATTAGGTGGCCCGGACTACCACATTTAAAGCATGTTTTAATTGCCTTGACGAGTTTGATACTACATTTAAAATCTCCCACAGGAATTGAGATATATTCTGGTATGTTGATGTCCGGTTTGGGTATAACATACACAAATCTCTTGAATGAGAGTATATTTCTGTAACCTTTTACATATACTGGGAATACCCTCGATTTTAAAACAAAGAATTTTTTCAATTCCGCTATTAAATCCAACAGAGGGACTGAGGGTAAGACACCATGTAGTAACAACTTCTCTGTGCCGAATGAGTATTTTTCCACGGTCACTTCTTGGCCCTTAATAAAGATAGGACTAGATATCAGCTTTTGCATTACCTCCTTATTAGAGAGGTAAACGTGCGTAAAAAAACCATCAAGACGTCCTATAGCTTTTATCGCATTCGTTCCACACAGTTGAACAATCTTTTCAACATAGTCAATAACTTTTGATTGTTCAACTGATTTGAAGATAATCCGGTTATCCTCAAATGCCGCAATAATTTCGGCATTGGACAAGTTATTTTTCTGTACAGCGCTGCTATACTCTAAAGGATTCATCTTTAAACAGGTTTAGATACCATCAAACCCAATTTTACTCATAACCTTTTTTTTTTTTTTTTTTTCCATATTCAGGATATGACATACCAAAACAAATTAAAACAAACTAGAGATACCAATTACATACAAAGTAACCTTTGAATAAACTCAAAATTAACAAACATCTGCAACTAGCCGAACTAATGACAGACTTCCTGAGATCGCAATATGGAGGATAAATACACTTATTCCCAGAAAAAACCACAAAACTAGGGTTCACTCAGATCCAAAACATTATTTGACCTGCCCCCCAGACAGTATTATACCCAGAATTTTACTAATAACAACCTAAAAAAAAATTTTTCACTAACCTCATTACAACAACATCAAGTAACAATCTGTAAGACACTGTGAAAAAAAAAATTATGAGTTAGATCTGAAAATTTAACTATACACAATTATTCTATAACACCTTATAGACTAAATACAACTTCCAAATCAGTGGACAAATCCTCAGATTCAGAAATTAACAGAAGATTCATGGAGCTCCAAAATGGCAAGCCTCCATGAACCTGCGGAAGGATCATTATCGTAAGATTACTTTTAAAACTCGCAACGAGTCGCACGTCCGTACTCGAACCCGTAGACCGACCGCTTCTGACAGTCATGGTAAAGCGGGCTAACAGTAAAGTGCGTACTGCGTAGCAAGCTTCGGCCCCCCCCCCCCCCCACTGAAGACCAGGCAACAAATCCCGGCATTCTGTTGGGAGTCTGGCGGCAGTCATGAGACAAATAGACCGTGTCTGTAGGCTGCGACAGGTAGAGGAAACAGCCAGTTCCTCCAGAGGCTCTGATTGCTTGTGATCCGATGCTTTCGTCCGTACTGAACAGCTTGCACGGCTGTGTGGGAGAAAGCTCGGATGTGCAAGAAGGCTGAGCGTTTGTTCTTGGGGCGATGGTTGGGCCCTGCCACACGCTCTCTGGCACCGGAGAGATGGAACGAAAAGAACGGCGATGCCAAGTGGCAGCCACCGGAACCCCTAAAGGGTACTGGTAAGACTTGGCTGCCGACAGCTGCGTTGGCCGTTGTTTCTGGGTTGGCACGGGTTTGCGTGATGGCTCTCGAGCCGGCTGCTTACCTCCCTAGATTTCTTTTAATCTTTAAGCACGGGTACCTATCCCGATGACCGCGTCGTTCTGGCCATGCACGCGCAACTTTGCAACGACCTGCGAAAGCGTGCGGGGATGACTGCCAGTTTTCCCATAGCGTGAGTGTACCCCTGCTAGCGGCTGACGCAGAGGTACCGTCTCGTTAATTGTCTGTGGGAGAAGGTGGGCAAAGGGCTTTCGCACGTAGATTCTGAAAGCTACTTCTGCCTTCCCTGCGAGATTTTCACGTTTGGTGGGACAGTCACGGTGCTATGCCCTACTGGTCGCTCGAAATTGGCACATCGAAGCAGCTCGCCTTGAAGGGTTACTGCGTTGGGTGCCAGCGAGTAGGGAGAGAGGTTTAAAGAGCTTCCAGTCACAAGGCTATTCCTCTACTCGTCCCGCATTCAAAGCAGCTCGCTAGAGAGGGTAACTGCGCCCGAGTGCATGTAGGGAGAAGGGAGAGGTTTGGTCGCAGTTCTAAAGACACCGCCGTTAAAAGGGCGACTGCTAAGCGAACCATCCACTATTGACAAGCGCCCAGCGTCTACGAACGCTGCGGAAAAGCGTCTCTAGTGGAGGTCTGTGGTCTGCAGTTTCGTTAAACTACCCGGCTTGGTATAGAACTGCACGGTGACGGACGGTCGAAGTTCTAAAGACACCGCTGTTAAAAGGGTGACTGCTAAGCGAACCATCCACTTTTGACAAGCGCCCAGCGTCTACGAACACTGCGGAAAAGCGTCTCTAGTGGAGGTCCGTGGTCTGCAGTTTCGTTAAACTTCCTAGCTTGGTATAGAACTGCACGGTCACGGAGCCGCCCGGCACCATTTCTCAAACCTCGGTTAAAAATCTTTAAGTCTGCCAACCGAGAGGATTCCCGTGGCCGGTTGGAATCCAGCTAAACCCAGACCAGAATTCTAGGTCGTTTGAGAGTCCATGTCAGCTTGTGGAGATGCGTCTACGGCAATGGACTGGTCTTGTACGAACGAGACTAAAATCTGTTTAACACAACTCCGAGCGGTGGATCACTCGGCTCGTGGGTAGATGAAGAACGCAGCCAACTGCATGAAGTAATGTGAATTGCAGGACACATTGAACATCGACGTTTCGAACGCACATTGCGGCCTCGGGCTTGTCCCGGGGCCACGCCTGTCTCAGGGTCGATAAAATCTTACTCGCGGGTCTGACATGCTTTGCCAGAAAGTCACATCCCGCTCACTGGAGGACGCTCCCGGTCCTCACGGAGGAGGAAAAACGCCTCCAGTAAGAAATGTACTAAAAAACGGCTGAAAGCCAAATTCTAAACGAGGGCCTGACAGAGGCTTGCCAGAAAGACCCTGCGTCTCGCTGGAGAACGTCTTTCCTCACGGAGGGAGAGACGCCTCCGGCTAGAATAAAATAAAAAAATATATTGGTGGCTGGCACGTGGACAGAGAGTGTTTGGATGGCTTCGGCCTGACTCTAAGTCCGCCTGCGGTCCTCTTGTCATCTCTTTGCCTCCTCAACTCCCGTGCGCGCACTTAGTTGTGCGTTCTGAAGGTCGTGGGGGTTTGAGGGAAAAGGAGGCAGCCTCTTGCGTCCATGCCGTCAGTAGAAACCAACTCGACCTCAGATCAGACGAGATGACCCGCTGAATTTAAGCATATAAGTAAGCGGTGGAAAAGAAACTAACGAGGATTCCCCTAGTAACGGCGAGTGAACGGG